>VZQC01005157.1:1605591-1810574 GCA_009823505.1 Rhizomys pruinosus | reverse complement strand
ATATATATGTATATTTCCTAGTTCTCCTGTAGCAAATGACCAGTAACTTGGTACCTTAATATATTATAAAGTTGTTTCTTACTATGTCGAAGTCCAGAAATGTAAATAAAAATGATTGTGTAGAGATGAGTTCCTTCTCGATATTGGTGCAGAAGACTGGGTCAACACTTAGAAACCAGAATCAAATCAACGTTTAGAAGCCACATGTTTGCTATCCTCTCAGCTCCTTTGGTTGTACAAGCCAGAAGTGTTGCCTACCTCTCTCCCTCTCCCTCCTCTCTTCTCCTTTTCTTCTCCTTTATCAAATTTCCTTTTTTTTATCCTCTTAATATAAGGACCTTCGTGATTACCTGGAACCCATCCATAAAATCTAGAATAACTTGCCTCTGTTAAGAACCTTATATTTAGGGATAAAGAAATGGATCAGCTGTTAAGAGTACTGGCAGCTCTTACAGAGGACTGGGTTCAGTTCTCAGCAGCTAAAAACTAATTGTAACTCTAGTTCTAGGGGATCTGATGCCCTCTTCTTGCTTCTGCAGGCATCAAACAACATGGATTCACTTACATAGATGCATCCATCTTGTTTGATGCCTGGAAAAACATTCATACACATAAAATATAAATAAATAATAAAGTTTAAAAATAGTTTTATAATCACAACACCAGGAAGGCCTTTTCACTGTGTAAGGTGATGTATTTACAGGTTTACAGCATGAAGTCTTGGACACTGGATGAAGGGATATTAGAGAGCCCCTTTATGAATTTTATCCTTGCATATGTGGGGGATGGGGTTTATCATATTCTATCTTTCATGTGACACAGAACTTCTAGCATCTCACCCTGAAGCAGAGGTCTTCGATTTTTCTGATTCATGCATCTTTGTCACTGTGGAAAGTTCAAACTTGTTCTTCAGACTCCAACAGTGATTTCTTTCCACAGTTATAGGAAGTGTGTTCACATAACATAATATGTACAATGCTACATCCCAACCATCCACCCGTGTTTGTTTCACTGTGCCTTCCCCCATATATTTATCTTTTTTCTTCTGGTCCAGGAGTTCATTGCTTTTCAAGATGAGCCCTTCACAAATGCATACATACCATCTTAATGTTTTTCTTTTCTTCTTTGACCAGACATCTGTGGCTCTGAGACAGTAAGTTTAGTCCATTATATTCCTGGACATTCACATTCATATTGCAGGTCAAGAGCACAGGTTTTCCTAATGAGTAGGAAATGACTGGATGGGGGATTAAAATTTGGTCCTCTTGAAATAACAGCTATTTCAAAAATCTTAATAGCATTAATCTCTAAACAATTATCTCTAACAACTATTGAGCAGGTGACAGGTATGCATAATTGATACCATATCTACCATCTGTAGGTCCTGACAGTGTGAAAGAAACAGAGTCATAAATAGATAAATAGAATGCAGGTTACCACAGTATCGTGTAGATTCAAGGGAGACCTTGGTTAGTTGTCTGGAAGGGTAGAAGCAATGGAAGGAGAAAGAAACAGAATGGCTTAGGGGATGCTTCATCTTAAAATAGTACTATGTGATGGTCGATGGATTGGATAGTGAGAGGCATAGGTTGGACAAATCCATGGCCCAGTAGACATGGTAATGCATGAATTGTATCTAAGTAGAAGACATGTGACACATGGCTGCTCACTGTGCAAGTCTTTCCACTTTTCTGTGTTTGAAAAATTTAGTAATAAAACATTAAAAAGGTTCATTTTCTCTTTATTATAGCTATCATTCACTGAGTGTTTTAGTGTTCCAGGCATTTTAAAAAGCTTTACATGATTTAACTTATGTAATTCCACATCATCTGTTCAAGATAGGCAGTATTATTATCTCCATTTTCTAGAGACTGAAGTACAAGGAAGTAGCATAACTTGTTCAAGCTTGCTCAAGAAGTGGATAATCTAGGATACTAAGCTTTTGACTGTCATTTTCCTTCTGAACCTTTTCTGTTAGAGACACTTCTCAAAGTGACAGGAGTATCCTCATTAGGGAGTAGATATGTGAACGGATTACTAGAAAAGGGGACTGTGTTTCATGGAGCTGAAAAGTAACAAGGAAGAAAAAAAAATCTGTGAACGCAGGAGGCCGATGTCAAGAGAGGTCATCAGATAATAGATTTTGCATGAATAGGAAATATATAGCATTACTAAGTAATAGGAATCCATTGAAAGATTTTTAAAAGGAGGAAGTTGTGTTTAGATTTCTATTTTGAAACAGGTACAATGGCATATGGATTTCAACTAGCCATTTTCATTTTTTATTCATTTGCAAGCAAAAACTGCTACAGCAAAAGAAAACAGTTTAAAAAGATCAATAAATGGTACAAGTTAAAGTATCTACAAGGAGCACTGAGCTCCTTCAGATAGAGTGTGATTTGCATAGCATGAAAGTGCCCTAATTCAATAAGTGTAGCATTTCTAGGGTTAGTAGATAAGTAGAAGGAGTTTCATTGTTCCAACTAAGACATTAATAGGAAGACCACCTTCCTGATTTTCCTGTACTTTCCCCCTCTTGCCTCCCATAAGGAATGACATCCATGGTCTTCTCTGAGCTTCTCTCAGTCTCGTCATTCTCAAACTCACTTTTTCAGTTGCTCCATGCATCCATTTCCCAGGAAGAGTCTGAAATTTAGTATGAGCTGAATGTTATTCACTGTCATCAATTTCATGTTTTTTGAAAGAGTAAAGGGAGTGGTTAGGGTCCTTTCAAGGAAGAAATTGTGAGATGATTAATTGTAGAGATTACTGAAGTGTTTTTAAAATATTCAGTTTTATAAATCCATTATGAATATGGATTTATCCAGGTGTCATATGCACACCTTTAATCCCAGCATTCATTATTCGAAGACAACCTGGTGTTCATAGTGAGTTCCTGGTGAGTGAGGGCTGCATGGTGAAATGACTTAGAGTATGCAAATATATAGTAAACCAATTCCATGAAAAATTATTAAAATATATTTTCCATAGATTCAAATTATCCATTATTCCCTCAACTTTAATGATTACTAATAAAATTAGTGAGAACTTTACTTTTTAAATAAATGAATTGGATTTTATTAAAATTATAAGAATTGACTCAATAAAGACACCTGCAAAAAAAAAAAGTAAGCCACAGATTGTTGGAAAATGTTTGCAAAGGAATTTGATAAAGCATTGCTTCCAAAGATATTTTTATAACTTTTCATTGAATTTGTGTGTAATACAAAAGTTTAAACACCCATAACCCACCTGGATCTTCACATGACCCCCACTCCACTTTATTTCATACGTTCTGTCTTTTATTTTAAGGTCTATCAAGTCAAGTTAGTGTAGCTGGACATCCCTCAGTGCAAGTTCATCCACTGGTATCTAGTCAGGCTCTCTAGAGTCTCCCTTAGAGATCAGCTCTCCCTCACCCAGCAGTAATCAGCCACCAATAGTTCTTTGGCTAAGATCAGGGCCTGCTGCTCATTTTCCTAGTTCTAGGCTGGGTTTTTGGTTTTTTTCTTTGCTTTTAATTTTTTTATTGATGTTTTGTGTATTTCATGCATCATTTCTCAATTCAGTTCAGGCATATTCCCCTTTCATTTCTCCCCACACCACCCCACCCCACCCCACCCCAGACCATGCAGTCTGCCATAACTGTCCTGTATCTTTCTCTCAGTTTTTTTATGCTTACGAATTCACATTTTCCTCCATCAATTTTATATTACTCTAAAATACGGATACATAGTCTTCACCCATATACAGTAATTACAGAGTTTGAGAATAATTGGTGGGTAGATTCTAGAGCCCACTGAGAGATTCACATTATACCAACATAGTTGCCTTCAGATAGACAAAAATATATCAATAATATCATTCAGCTTGCCTTTTGTTTGGAGGATTTGGTACTAGCATCCTCAAATGAGGGAAACCATTCTCCATTTATCCTTCTGGGACTGTGTTACTTCACTCAGCATAATGGCTTCGAGCTCCATCCATTTATCTGCAAATTTCATAATGTCATCTTTCTGAATAGTACTCCATTGTGTAGATGTACCACATTTTTGTCATCCACTCGTCTGTTGAGGGGCATTTGGGTTGGTTCCAGCTCTTCACTATTGTGAAGAGCTGCAATAAACATGGAAGTATATGTATCTTTGTGGTAGGATGAGTCTTTGGGGTATATACCCAGGAGTGGTATGACTGGGTCAGGTGGTAGGCTCATTACAAGTCTTTTAGGGGTTCTCCACACTGCTTTCCATAGTGGGTGAACAAGTTTGCATTCCCACCAGCAGTGGATGAGTGTTCTCTTTTCCCCACAACCTTTCCAACATCTGTTGTCTTTTGTTTTCTTGATATTAGCTAGTGGTATTGGAGTGAGATGATATCTGAGAGTGGTTTTAATTTGCATTTCCTTAATTATTCATGATGTTGAACACTTTTAAAGATGTTTCTCAGCCATCTTTACTTCCTTACTGGTGAAGTCTCTGTTCCGTTCTTTACTCCATCTTTTGAGTAAGCCATTTGTCTTTTTACTTCTTTGTTTTTTGAGTAGTTTATATATTCTTGATATCAATGCTCTGTCAGATGTATCACTGGTAAAGATTTCCTCCCACTCTGTGGGTTTTCTCTTCACCTCCTTGATTGTTTCTTTCAATGTACAGAAGCTTTTGAGTTTTATGAGGTCTCATTTGTCAATTGTTGACCTTACTTCCTGTGCAGCTGCTGTCTGATTTAGAAAGTCTTTTCCCACACCTATGTCTTGGAGGTTGTTGCCAACTTTTTCTTCTATCATCTTCAGGGTTTTGGTCTTCACATTGAGATCTTTGATCCACTTGGAGTTGATTTTTGTACAGGGTGAGAAGTAGGGGTTTAATTTTGTTCTTCTACAAATGGTGATCCAATTTTGCCAGCACCATTTGCTGAAGATGCTATCCTTCCTACACTGAGGGTTTTTTGCCCCTTTGTCAAATATGAAGTGGCTGAAGTTGTATGAACTCAAGTTTGGCTCTTTAATTTTGTTCCATTGGTCAACAAGTCTGTTTTTATGCCAGTACCAGGCTGTCTTTATGACTATGGCCCTGTAATATTGTTTGAAGTCTGGTAAGGCAATCCCCCTTGTATTGCATTTTTCACTCAGGGTTGCCTTAGCTATTCAGGGTCTTTTGTTTTTCCATATGAATTTAAGGATTTTTTTTCTAAGTCTGTGAAGAAGTTCATAGGGATTTTGATTGGGATTGTGTTGAGTCTGCATATCAATTTGGGTAAAATGGACATTTTTATTATGTTAATTTTTTCAATCCATGAGCATGGGAGGTCTTTCCATCTTTTGATGTCATTTTCTATCTCTTTTTTCAGGGGTTTAAAATTTTTGTTGTGGAGGACTTTGGTATCTTTGGTTAGGTTTGTTCCCAGGTATCTTATTATTTTTGAGGATATTGTGAGTGGGAAGGTCCTAGAGAGAATAGGACTGAAAGGAACATTCCTCAACATGATCAAAGCCATATATAGCAACCCCACTGCCAACATCATCCAAAATGAAGAAAAATTGGAACCATTTCCCTTAAAGGCGGGAACCTGGCAAGGCTGCCCCTTATCACCACTCCTCTTTAACATAGTGCTTGAAACACTAGCTAAGGCAATAAGACAACAGAAGGAAATTAAATGAGTACTAATCGGAAAAGAAGAAGTTAAGCTATCCCTTTTTGCAGATGATATGATAGTTTACCTAAGGGATGCTAAAAACTCTACCAGAAAACTTCTAGAAATGATCCAGAGTTTTAGTAAAGTGTTGGACTACAAAATTAACCTAGCAAAATCAGTAGCCTTACTTTACACCAACTATGCTGGGTTTCAACTGCTTGATTTTTGCTTGGGTCTTGTGCATGCTGACACTATTGCTATAGTTTCCATATGGCTCTTCCATATGAAAAATTCCATATGAATTTTTCCATAATGGTTCCTGAACTCTGGGTGGGAGAAGTGTAACATAGCAGTTCCATCCAAGGATCCACACTCTGCAGATTCATATTCTCGACACTTTGGCCATTTTGGCCCTCTATGTTCATTTCCTTCTGTTGCATGAGGGAGGTTCATTGATGAAAGTTGAGAGATGAATTAGTATTCTCTGTACCTCTTTTTCTACTATGTTCCCTGAGACTTGGGTGTAGTCTTCCAGTGTAGATGTGTCACTTAGGTTTGTGTATTCACAGAAGCTTATTGTCTGTGTGTGATCAATTCTGGAACTCTGTAATAATCTCCATATGTTGCAAAAGAAGCTTCTTTGATGAGAGGTGACTAGCATAATTTTATGTTAATATAAAATAAGGACCCTTACTTAGCATATGATAATTACATTTATCTAGGTGACTATCCTCAAGATAAAAGCGTCACTAGTGCCCAATGTAGTTTGCTGCGCTACTCATTGTTGTATTTATTAGACCTTAAAGCTGGGGTTGGACCTTTGATTGATGCTCTACCTTAGCATCTTGCTTACTGTCCTCCAAAACTATGAGAGGTAGCATTCAGGGAGGTGGATTCCAGGTCAGATCCAACTCCTTTGCTCCAAAAAATATGACTAAAGTATGTCCTGTCTTCAGCAATAATATCTAATGTTCAAGTTTTGGGAGGAAATCAAGGGCTCTGGCAACAGCCTGTGTAATGTTAGGGGTTTCTTGGATTACCTTGTTCAACATCTTATGGGGAGATTTCTTCTGCCTCCCACTGATTATTTTTATACAGCATTTAGCTATGCACATGGACACACATAGAGATACTCTATGTGTATTTTTTCTGTAGGTTTTTGAACTAATACCTTTTCCTCTGGTTTTTCACACCAGCTAATGAAGGAGAACATATGTGCTTTTACTGTCTGTGTTACTTCACTTAGCAAAACAGTTTCTAGTTCCATCCATTTACATGCAAATTTCATGATTTCATCTTTCTTTACCACTGAGTATAACTCTATTTTGTAAATACGCCATATTTTTATTATCCATTCCTCACTTGAGGAACAGGTCCCTTGCTTCCATTTCTTAGCTATTTTGAAAAGAGCAGCAACAAACATGGATGTACAATTATCTCTGCAGTAGAATGAGTCCTTTATCTATATGCCTGGGGGTCATATAATCAGGTCATCTGGGAAATTCATTTTTAGTTTTTTTTTAAGAGTTCTCCACACTGCTTTCCATAGGGGTTGCAGGAGTTTGCAATTCCACTATCACTGAATGAGCATTCCCCTTTCCCCACATCCTCTCCAGCATTTGGTATCATTTGTGCTCTTGATATAGTCAGTCTGACCTGAGTATGATGAAATCTTAAAGTGGTTTTAATTTGCACTTCCCTAATTACTAAGAAGGTTGAACACTTCTTGGGGTGTTTCTTACCTATTTTTATTTCTACTTATTTCTATATCTACTACAACTCTGTTCAGATCCATGGCCCATCTTTTACTAGGGTCATTTGTTTCTTGATTTTTTTTCAGTTCTTTATAGATTCTAGATATTAAACCTCCGTCAGATGTATTGCTGGTAAATATTTCTTTCCACTCTGTGGATTTTGTCGTCACTTTCTTGGCTGTTTCTTTTGATGTACAGAAGCTTTGCAGTTTAGTGAGATCCCACTTGTTGATTATTGACTTTAATTCCTAACCAAGTTATGTCCGATTTAGAAACTCCTTTCCTACCATATCATGGCACTGCCTATGTTTTCTGCTAAGAATTATAGAGTTTCACATCACATTAAGGTGTTTGATCCATTTGGAGTTGGCTATCATATAAAGTGAAAAGATAAGAGTTTAGTTTCCTTCTTCAACAGGGAGAGATCCAGTTTTGCCAGGACCATCTGTTGAAGATGTTGCCTTTTGTCCAGTGTGTGTTCTTAACTCCACAGTCGAATAACAGGTGGCTGAAATTGTATGGACTCATTTTGGGTCTTGAATTATGGCCCATTGGTCTGTGTCTGTTTTTGTGCCACTACCATGCTGTTTTTATGACTCTAGCTCCATAGTATAGTTTGAGAGCTGATATGGTAACCTTTGACCTCAGGATAGCTTTGGTTATCCAGGGTCTTTTGTGATTTGATATGAATTTTAGGATATTTTTCTAATTCATTGAAGACTGACTTGAGCATTTGCATTTTGATTGGAATTGCATTGAGTTTATAGATTACTATTGGTAGGATGGTCATTTTCACAATATTAATTCTCCCAATCCATGTGCATGGGAGGTCCTTACATCTTGTCGTGTCTTCCTCAATCTCTTTTTTCAAAGAGTTAGAATTTTCACTGACTAAGATCAAGAAAACAAAAGACACCAAATGCTGGAGAGGATGTGGGGAAAAGGGAACACTCATCCACTGCTGGTGGGAATGTAAACTCCTGCAACCACTATGGAAAGAAAGCAGTGTGGAGAACCCTTACATGACTCAAAATGAGCCTACCACCTGACTAAGTCATACCATTCCTGGGTATATACCCATAAGACTCATCCTACCACAAAGATACATGCACGTCCATGTTTATTGTAGCTCTCTTCACAATAGCGAAGAGCTGGAACCAACCCAAATGCCCCTCAACAGACGAGCGGATGACAAAAATGTGGTACATCTACACAATGGAGTACTATTCAGCAGTAAAGAAAGATGACATCATGAACTTTGCAGGTAAATGGATGAAACTGGAAGCCATTATGCTGAGTGAAGTAGCACAGTCCCAGAAAAACAGGTGGTGAATGGTCTCCCTCATCTGTGGATGCTAACACCAAATCCCCAGATGAAAGGCAAGCTGAACATTACTGTTATATTTCTGTTTATCTGAAAGCAACTGTGTTGTTACAATGTAAATCTCTTGATGGGCTCTAGAACTGATCCACCACTTATTTCAGACTCTGTAATTACTGTATATGGGTGGAAAGTATGTATTCATATTTTAGAGTAATATAAATTTAAAGGAGGAAAAATGTGAATTTCTAAACATAAAAAAAGACTGAGAGAAAGATGCAGGACATTTATGGCAGAGTGCATGATCTGGGGTGGGGTGGCAGGAAGGGAAAGGGGATTACATCTAAATGGAACTGAGAAATGATGTCTGAGATACACAAAACATCAATAAAAGCATTATAAAAAATTTCATTGTAGAGATCTTTGTCTTTGGTCAAGTTTATTCCTAGATTTTTTATTATAGTAAATGATCATTTTTAGTAAAATATTTTTATTGATGTTTTGTTTATTACGTACATTTCTCAGTCCAATTTATTCCCCTTTTATTTATTCATTCCCCTTTCCATACATCGCACCCAACCTGAGTTCATGCATTCTGCCATGCATATTTTGCACCTTTTTCTGTCTTTTTAAAGTTTTTCTATGCAGAGGATTATTGTTTTGGGCAGAAGTTTATTATTTCAGTCA
The DNA here is from genome assembly GCA_009823505.1 of Rhizomys pruinosus. Classification (NCBI taxonomy): domain Eukaryota; kingdom Metazoa; phylum Chordata; class Mammalia; order Rodentia; family Spalacidae; genus Rhizomys; species Rhizomys pruinosus. The sequence continues at coordinate 1,801,181 of VZQC01005157.1, read as the reverse complement.
GTTCTTTGACCCAGTCCTTTTGTTGTTGTTGTTCTCTCACATTCGTATTGTTTCAAAATATGCCTATATACACAGGACACATAGACCAAATTATGATATCTGAAAATAAACTGTATATTAATTCCAATACATGTTTAGGAATTCACATTCTTTCCATTTAATTTTATATTACTCTAAAATCTGGATACATACCCTCCATGCATATATCAAAATTACCAAGTCTGAAAATAAATGGTAGGTTAATTCTAGAACCCATTAAGGGATTCACATTATAAGAGCACAGTTGTCTTCAGATAAAAAGAAAGACAACATTGACATTGCTCAGCTTCCCTTTCAACTAGGGATTTGGTGCTAGCATCCACAAATGAGGGATACTATTCATTGTTTTTATGGGACTGTGTTACTTCACTTAGCAAACTGGCTTCCAGTTCCATCCATTTACCTACAAAGTTCATGAGGCCATCTTTCATAGAACTCCATTGTGTAGATGTACCATATTTTCTTTATCTTCTCATTGGTTGGGGGTCATTGGGTTGGTTCTAGCACTTTGCTGTTGTGAAGAGAGCTGCAATAAACATGGATGTGCATGCATCTTTGCAGTAGGATAAGTCTTGTGGGTATATATGAAGGAGTGTTATGATTGGGTCACGTGGTAGGCTCATTTTGAGTATTTTAAGAGCTCTCCACACTGCTTTCCATAGTGGAAAGAACTCTGGTGGATGATATTTTTGATGAATGCCTGTATATGGTTTACAAATATTTTGTTGAGAATTTTTGCATCTATGTTTATAAACAATATAAGTCTGTAGTTTTTTGTTGTTGCTTTTATGTCTTTACCTGAATGGTATTTTTTTTAGAGTAAAGGTGGCTTCTTTGATGGAGTCTGAGAGTTTTTGCTGTCATTCTGTTTTTGAATAATTCAATATTGGTTATAGATCTATAAATGTCGGGTAGAATTCTGTGAACCCATTTGTCCCTGGGCTTTTGTTAGTCTGGAGGTTTTTTATTATTGTTTTATTTTAATTATTTGTAATGGATCTGTTTAATTTGTTGATCTCTTCTTGATTTAGCTTTGGTTATTCCCATGAATTTAGATAGTAATCTGTTTCTTTGAGGTTTTGAAATTTAATAGAGTATGGGTTTAAAAGTATTTCTTTATAATATTCTGGATCTTTGGTGGTGTATGTTGTAATGTTTCCCCTTCCATCTCTGATTTTGTTGATTTGGATTTTGGATTTGCTTTTTTTTTGTTAATTGGGCTAAGGGTCAGTCTATCTTGTTGATATTTTCAAAGAGTCAGCTTTTAAATTCACTGACACTTTGAATTGTTACCTTTGTTTCTATTTCATTAATTTTGGCTCTGATATTTGTTGTTTCTTCTCATCTGATGGGTTTTGGTTGCTTTTGCCTTTCCGGGGTCTTGAGTTTCATTGTTAAGTCATTAATTTGTGTTCTTTCTGATTTTTAATGTAGGCACTTAGAGCTATAAACTTCCCTCTTAGGACTGCTGTTAAAGTGTCCCAGATTTTTTTGTGTTATATTATCCTTTTTATTTAGTGCCAGGAATACTTTTATTTCTTTCTTAATTTCTTCTTTAACTCATTCATTATTCTGGAGTTGACTGTTTAATCTCCATGATTAAAACGAGCTAGAGGTTCTTTCAATGCTTATTTTGAGCTTTACTGTGTTGTGGTATGACAGAATGCATAGGATTATTTCAATTTTCTTTTTTTATTTATTGAGATTTGGTTCTTAAACCCATATGCATTTAAATTTACAGAAACTTCCATGGGCTACTGAATCGAAAGTATATTTTTTGGTGCTTGGGTGGAATGTTCAGTAGATATATGTTAGGGCTATTTGATATTTGGTACCATTTAATTCAGATGTCTCTCTGCTTACTCTTTGTCCAGTTGACTTGTCTATTGAAGATAGGGGGGTACTCCTGCTATAAAATTAGGAGCAACAGAGCTTGGTGCATATAAGTTCATGATTACAATATCTTCTTAGTCAAATGGTTCTTTAAACATAATGTTATCCTCTTTATCTCTTTGATTAGTTTTAGTTTGAAATCCATTTTCTCAGATATTATAATTGCAACATTGGCTTGTTTCTTAGTGGCATTTGCTTGGAATAGTTTTTTCTATGCTTTCCCCTTAAGGTAGTGCCTATCATTGAAGGTGAGATGAGTTTCCTGCAGAGAAAATTATAGATTTTGGTTCCTTTTGTGTAAATGTACAAATGATAATATAGATATATATATATATTATATTATCTATATATATATTATATATACATATCTATTAGCATGACATATTTCTGGGACAGTTGAGGAAACTATACAACAATGTTCGCCACTGTACCCCTCCCACATGGACATTAGATTAAGGATGACAGCATGAGAAAATGGAGCAAGAAACACAAAAATCATATACAATTACAAATGACAGTAACTTGGGTGTCAGGGAGACAAAGGATTCTGCTCTCTCCATTCCCTCCTCAACAACCTTTTTCTGTTTCTATGCAATCTGAATGACAGCCAGAGAACTGAGTGGCCATTAAGGAGACAATCTTTTTCTCTAACATCCATTAGATTGTATTTCTTAATCCATTCAACTATCCTGTGTATTTTGACTGGGGAGTTCAGGCCATTAATATTTATGATTGAAATTAATATTTATTATTATTGAAAGATCTGTATTGGTTCCCATCATTTAAATTTGTTTGCATTCTTTGTTTCATTTTGTTTTTTCCACAATTATACCTTTATTTAGTTTCTGTCTGTGGTCCCTTGTGAACGGTGGTCCCTTTCCTCAGTCCTTTGTATTGCTTCCACTGTTCTCTAAAGGACTGGTTTGTGGACTTGAATTCTTTTGCTTTTGCCTTTCCAGGGTCTTGAGTTTCATTGTTAAGTCATTAATTTGTGTTCTTTCTGATTTTTAATGTAGGCACTTAGAACTGAGAATATTCTGGACCAAATTTTCTGGCTTTCATAGTTTGCACTGACAAGTCAGCTGTAACTCTGATGGATTTTCCTTTACATGTGACTTGCTTTCTTGGAGTTTTCACTATTCTCTCTTTGTTCAGTAGTTTAGTGTTTTTATTATGATATGCTGTGGGGAGTTTCTTTCTTGGTCCTCTCTATTTGGTGTTCTATGTGTTTCATGTACTTATATGGGTATGACTTTCCTTTATTTTTGGAAATTTGCTTCTACATTCCTGTTAAAGATCTGGTCAATACATTTACCTGAGATTCTTCTCCTTCCTCTTTATATATTATGTATAAATTTGTTTTTTTATGATGTCCCATATTTTCTGCATATTCCATTCTTGGGATTAAAAAAAATCCATGTTCTTTGCTTAAGCAGTCCAGTTCTACAACATTATTACCCAATCTTGATATTCTGTTTCTATTTTGTTCATTCTATTGTTGGTTTCTCCTGCTGATCCAAATTGGCTTATTGGGTTTTTCACTTCCTTCTTCATTTCATTCTGAATTTTCTTCCATATTTCTATTTCTTTTGTGACCAGAAGTTTATCTCTATATTCTTTTAGTTCTGTGAAGTATCTTTTGGTATGTTCTTTAAATTTGTTGAATTCTCTGATCATATTTATGATTATTCTTTTTCCTCTATGCTTTCTTTACTCATTTTTTTCAGTTTTTTTTTATTTTAAATTGAGCTTTTGTAGATTTTCATACAACAGGTCTTAATCAGATTTACATCCCTTCCCCTTTCATGCCCACACACATTCCCCACATCCCCCTTCAAGACCTCATGCATTCTGCCATACATATTATGTCCTATCATGTCAAGCATTTGTGCTCAGAAATCTTTCGGTGCAAGCTCATCCACTGGATTCTAGTCAGCCTACCTAAAAATTGTAAATAAGGTCTACATTCCCTCGCACAGTAGTGATCAGTTTCCAACAGTTCCCAGGCTAAGGCTGACCTACTACCCATTACTCTGAATCCTTGTCTGATCGAGTCAGCACGTCTTATGCTAGATGCCACTATTGTCACAACTTCACATGTGCAAGCTTCCAGTGGCCTGAAAGCCTCTGTTTCCCTATATTCGTGGCTCTTACAATATTTTTGCCTTTTCTTCAGCAATGTTCCCCGAACCTTGGGTGGGTGGAGGTTCAATACAGGACTCTATCCAGGAAAACACACTGTGTAGTCTCTTATTCTCTGAAACTTAGTAATTTGTGGTCTTTTGTGTGCATCAAACTCTGTGGTATAAGGAAGCTTCACTGGTGTGAGTTGGGAAATGAAATAGAATTCTCTCTACCCCTTGTTCTGCTATGTCCCATGAGCCTTAGGTGTAGAATTTCCACTGTGTCACATCTACAGTGGCTGGATATCTCTAAGATGTATATTCTCTGCGTGTGACCATTTGTGGAACCCTGCCTGCATTAGCTTCCATCTATTTAAAAAAGAAGCTTTTTTTAATGGGTGGTGTACAGGATACTTGTCTGAAAATATAAGGATCAATATTTATCATGTATTAAGAAGTTTCATTTGCCAGAGATATGACAGAGAAAGGGTTTTCTCTAGGATCTATGACCTTTCTAGCCATGCGTATTCCGCTGTGTTCTCAGTGCCACCATGAGTCCACTTTCATTGAGAGGGGTTTAAGTCCAATTAGATAGCTGTTGATTACCTCCCAGAAAACAGCACCACTACTGCAGAAAGAGAGGTAGTTTGCTGTGCCGCGGTTATGGTTATTAATTTTTATGGCTGGGTTGTCTAAAATTGATTAAATTTTGTTTCCTTTTGTTTCCTGGCTTATCTCTAGGGAGTTTTCATTGTATAATTCATTAATAGGACTGGTAGTGTTTTGTGAGAACATATTATTTTGGTCTTTCATATTATTTTTTTGTTGTGGTTTTGGCGTTTGTTTTTGTTCTGTTACTTACTATTCTGGTATGAAACTCAAGTTTTCCTTTGTTGAATTGAAGTCTGATTCTGCTTGTGTTATTGATATACCTTATTTTTTAACTTGATTGGGTGTTAAGCTTCAGTTTCTCTCTTTTGATGTTATTTTGGAGGGACCAGATGGCTCCAATCAGGCCACTCGAGGGCTCTACAGGAGGGCAAAGTGGCCCTAGCTAGTTTGAAGGAGGACTTCAAAATCTTCAGATGGATAGTAGCAGAGTCCAAGGGATAGAGATGGAAGATAGATGTGGTGGTCCCTGCTAGTCAGCATGGAATCCTGGCCTTGGGGCAATGGGAAGGGGAGCAGATGGCCTGAAAGCAGAGGAATGCTCATGACCCCATTAGGGTAAATGACCCAGCAGAGGCTAAGTCAGGCCCTCTCAGGTAGTCTCCAGAGGTCTGGGCTTCTACAACCCAGCAGAGAAGCCTGGCCCTAGGCTAGTGGGAGAGAATGCGTATGATCCCAAAGCAGGGGTATGGACAGGAACTTCATATTTTTAACAGGATGATCTGGTGATCAAATTTAATGTCACCAACAATATGACAAACTGACAATTCCTGTCTCCTAATGTAATCCTGATAATAACATTTAGCCTATATATAGTGTTAATGACAAAAATATTAAATTAATCATGAAGAAACAATAAAATATCACAGCAGATGTCATTCTATAAAATAAATGTCAAAGGTTCTTTATAAATGTCAGAGTCACAAAAGACAATAAAAACTTGAGAAACTGGCTTCTACAAAAGGAATATATGACCACAAAATATATTATATGCATCCTAAATCAGAGAAATGGGTAAAACATGTACCCAGAAAGAAAGTACAGTGAGTACTGGGTCAATTTGAAGCAGAGAAGATATAGGGAAAGCACTAAAAATGGGATAAATATCAAATTTATTACATTTTATGCTAGATTAACCTTGCCTAAGCATTTCAAAATTAATGCATGCTTTATTTTCCTTTTTTTAGTTTTTTTTTTTTAAATTAGCAACTTGTTTTCAAATTGCAGAGGCATAGATAAATACACCACTTCCCATAAAAGTGGGTTTGTATTTGAAAACTGCAGGAGGTGATGAGGCTATGGCAAGGCAGATATGTGAATTTCACATTCCTGGAATAAAAGTTAATACCCTGTGTTTGACATTTGCTAGCCGTGTTACTACATCGTACAGATGAAAGGCAGGTGAAAGGTAGGAATGTAGGCACAGGTTTCCCAGAGAGGAGCTTTGAAATTTTCCACTTGGAAAGAGATGTGACCTCTGTCTTAATATGTGACTGACTTGTGTTCTAAATTTAAGCCTTTTTATCTGTATCTGGGAATGAAAGGAGGGAAATAAACACATGAATCCATTTTCTCTTTTAATTACTCTATAAATATATGCAGCAATAGTTTAGGCCCCTCCTGAGCGGCACTTTTCTTCTGATGTAACACTGCAGTAATCTCAAGTCCAGAACTTTGTGGATTCAGCTCTGCTTCTGCCAATTTTCCTCATTGGGGCTCCTGCCTTTTCATCCTGTTCTCTCTGCAGCAGGTCTAATGGCAGAGAGTTTCCTTTAAGAAACAAAGGTTAGTTATGACTCGTCTGATATAAATGCCTGAACAAGGCTTTTCTGCAGTTGATGGAAGGGTTGCCAAAGGATAAAATGAAAAGCCCTGCCATCTACCTAGCGCCTATGCTCCCCGGAGCGGATCATAGATCTCAGAAGCAGATTGGAGACATCTATGGTGCACCACATTAGTGAAACAGCTGATTATAAATAATAATGACCTTAGTGGATGATGAGAAATGCAGTGAACATTTTCTGAGCCAGGCAGGATGATGGAGAGGCCACAACAGCAGTGCATAAAGTTTACAAGGGAAGCAGATGCTCTGAGATTCATTTTATTCACCAATAATTTAAATTGACAATGAATTTAGTAGGTTCTCAATATTTGTTGACTGAATAAGTAAACAAAAGCAGTCTACTGCTGATTTCCTCATGAAAATCCTTGAAGAGGAATGTGTTTGCACCAAATACCAACACTCTCCTTAAATTGCATCTGTTTCAGAAGGTCAGAATTCTGATAGGATAAGCATGGAAATTGCTGCCTTGTATCTATTTTGAGACAAGGATAAAGACAGAAAGAACACACATATATTGAAATCTGTGTGCCGATGAGTCATGGCCACTGTGTTGATGGGAGAAAGAGAAGAGCGGTAGAAGCTGCTATGACATTAAGGTTTGCTTTTAGTTCTATTTGGTTTCATGGGAATCACTGGCCACTGAGGGGAGGGTAGAGACTTGTGTTCACACTGCTTGAATTTTTATCCCTAAGGCTCATTGTCTGCATTGATAAACAGGAATTATACTTTCTTGGTTTTGGAACTAGGTTGTTGTGCTAAAAATACTAATTTTTATAAAAGCACGTTAGAGTATCTCAAGTAAATTTGGAGGTGGAAGACTTTAGTATAAATCCTCCAGCCATATCTAAGACAACAGTCCTCAAGCCTGGTCATTTTTAAGTCTTAGCCCTTGAGCACTGCATCATAGCTTCCTTGGGTCATGGTTTCTTACCATGGACTTATTGATAGATTGGTGATTCCCTGTTGTTGGAGACTGTCCTGTACATCTCAGGATGTTTAGCATCCAGAAGTCCCAAAGTACCAGTTCTAACAACCACAAATTAATCTTTCAAAGCTTTATGTTGGAAGGAAGAATATATTCCTTTCAGGAAAGGATTGTTGGCTTTTTCTTGGATGAGGAGAAGATTGGTTTGAGCTTCTTAGCCTTCATAATAGAAGAAATAACACATAAGATATACATTTCCCTCCTCCCTACCTAGGCACATAAAGAGATGCATACCTAGAATTAACAAAGATGTTTCACCAATGGTCACTCCAAATAGTCAAGTAATTGCTGAAAAATATAGCAGCACACTCCACCCTTTGCATTAGAGATCATTTTAATGACATTTTGACACGGTCTGTTTCCTCCAGAGAGACATTTTTTGTTAACTTGGCCCTGTGGGTTATTGTTGCAGAAAGCTGATCCCCTCTTAGAAATGCAAAGGGCCTCACAAGTCGTCATGCAGATCCATACTTTCAGCTTATGTCTTCATTATATTTTTCCAGGTTTCATTACTTGGTTGGAAAAGAAAGTTTAGTCACTGCTGCATACATTGTCATTCCAGTGGGTGCCTTGGGCAGCAATTTTTTGAACGATTCCCTTCTTTTGAAATTTTGTTCCCAGCTGGAGAAATGTCACAGTTGTCTCAGCTTTTGACTCTGACTTTTAGTGAGGGATGCAAGGAATAGGAAAATACAGCCAGCCTCTAGAACAAGAAGTGAGCAATTGTATGCACATCTGGTGACTTGCTGCTGAAGATTCTGAAGCTTTTAAAAATATTGATTAAGTCTCAACCTGTTGGGAAATTGTTGCCATAACTTTCTTTTTGCCCCTAGATTTGCTGAGGCTCAGAGCTTTATTTAACTTGCTAAATCTTGGATTATGGCCTGAAAGGGACCTCTGGAGCACCACTCCCCAGGTTCTTATTAGCTTTGACAAGTGTTAGAATTGCAGACTCTTCACTGCTCCGATGCAAGGCAGCACCTTGCAATTTCTTTTTTTTTTTTTTATTTATTTCTGTATGTGTATGAATGTACTGTCTGCATGCAGGTCTGTGCACCCGTGTCGTGCAATGCCGCGGAGGTCAGAAGAGGGCGTCGGATTCCCCTGGAACTGGAGTTCTCCTGGAATTGGAGTTTCGGACGGTTCTCAGCCGCCATGTGGGTGCTGGGGATCGAACCCGGTTCCTCTGTAAGAGCGGTCGGCGCTCTTAACCACTAGGCCATCTCTCCAGCCCCTAGCACCTTGCAATTTCAATGCAATGTTTAAAACAACCTCTGAATAGATTTGGCTTCTGAACTATATTCTGGAATAATATATCAACTTTTGCTTTTGTGAAAGTAATTTATATCATTTTCAGTTATTGTTTGGGTATTTCCCTGACCTAGGTTTATATATTTATCTTACCATTAATGTTCACTTAACCTGAAAGAAAATGTCCCAGGTTTAAGCATTTATTATCAACCACATCCTAGTTTAAATGGTATGTCTCCAGAGAGAAATGTATGAGGAATTCATGGAAGGCAGAAATTTTTAGTTAGTAATTATCACCTGCCATTAAAACTAAGTGCAAAGCACGTGATGTCAAAGTGACTGTATCACATACCATAATCAAAGATGAATCAAAGTAATTACCAAGCAAGCTGAGAGTGAATAGAACTTAAAACCAATTAAACTATTTATTTCTACTGTATCACTGAATAAACACTTTAGTGTTTTAATTTGCTCGTCTTTTCATCTGCTCCAGCAATATGTTTGCTAATATGACTGAGATGCACAATTGTTATTTAATTAACCTATTTTTGTCAGCACCTCACATGAGCTGCTGAAGTAGATGTGCTAAAGTCTCAATAATGACGATCCAGAAAAAATAACAAACACGGAGTTTGTGCCAGGCATTTTGACAATTTACGCCAAATTATAATACCCAAAGAATACAAAGAATAGATTGGCTTATAGAAAATGGGTTGAAAATACCTTCTGCTAATAGAAAATGGGTTGAAAATACCTTCTGCTAATACGTGTTGAACCAATACAAAGTAATTAAGTTTACTACAATATTAACAGGGTTTAATTGCAGTTTCCATGTTCCTGACTCAGTGCTCTGTTGTCACCTATCATCTGGGTATCAGTATTTGAGTTTATAAGGGCACAAAAGGGTTTAGGAGTATAGATCTTTTGCTAACCATGCATCATTTGGGAGAGTTTCTTTTTCTAGTTAATGAGAACGTTATCTCAAAAGTGTTGAACCACTTACTTTCTATTCCTTAAGACCAGAGTCAAAGGTCTAGGATTGGGCAGTGTTGAATCACAGCCTTAGGTTTTCCACAGAAGATGAACAAATGGTGTGGACCTCCACATTTCTCTGTCTTTGGAAAGTAAGGTGGACTTCAGATCCAGGTGAAATATGCTGAAGATGCAGTTCAGTGACAGCACCTGCCCTGGTTTTGAGAGTTAGGAAGAGGCAAAAATAAAATAAACAAAATGTTCCCGTGTTAAATATTAAATGAGAGGGATGGAGAGACGGCTCAGAGGCTGAGAGCTTGCTGCTCTTCCAGAGGGCTCGGGTTCATTACCCTGCACCCACGTGGTGACTAACAACCGGCCCTAATTCCGGTCCCAGGAGATCAGACACCCACTTCTGACCTCTGAGGTCATTGCGCAACATAGATTCACTAACATACATACAGGTTATACACTCAAACAGTTAAAACTTAAAATAAGCCGGGCGTGGTGGCGCATGCCTTTAATCCTAGCACTTTGGAGGCAGAGGCAGGTGGATCTTTGTGAGTTCAAGGCCAGCCTGGTCTACAGAGTGAGTTCCAGGACAGCTGGGGCTACAGGGAGACCCTGTCTCTAAAAGACCAAAAAAAAAAAAAACTTAAAATAATAAATAAAATATACTTAAATATCTAAAAAAGACTCTGACTGACTATAAAATCACAGGACTCTGGTCATTGACACAATGATGACAAACTTTGACCCCTCATCCAGATGTTTTACTCTGAAGTACACTTTGACCATGATTAGTTATTACCTTTTTCCCCACTGTGTGCCTTTTGCAGCCTTTTTACATATCCTTAATTTATTCAAGGTACTAAGCACACTACTTCAAGCTCTCTAAGTCACATCTTAGCAGACATTCAGTCATGGACTCCCCCCCATCCCCAATGGTAACAGAGGTCACTACTCCCAAATTTGGAGCAATCAAAAATACCTTTCTCTAGCTTGCACTGGCCTTGAAGTCATACTGCCTCTTCTCCTCTGCATCCTGAATGCTGAGATTATAGGCTTATACTGTTCCATTCTACTGGGCCATCCTGTTTCTAGCACTTAGAACAATATTAGCATGCCATGGCCAGAGGTTCTCAGCAAGTCTTTTATTACCAAGACATAGAAAGGAAGTGTCATATTGCTTGTCATCTATGTATTTTTCATGAGGATTCCAGGTCAGATGTGTGTCTTCTTAAATGTGTCCTTTCTTGTAACTTCTTTAACTACAGGTGCTTTGTGTCCATTTAATGACTGACACAAGCTGATCCTTCTATTTTAGTTTTCAGAAAGACTGTTCTATATCCCAATTCTAGACCAGCTTCAAATTTTCATAAATATCTCCAGGGGCTAGAAAGTTGCCCACCTAGGCATAGTCAAGCGTGGCAGCATTTTGACAGTGAAAAAAAAATGTGTACCACTTAAAAATTTTTATATTGAGATTATAAAATCTCTTTTTGCCAATGTGAATCAGTCAACAAGCTTCTAGTTTGGAATCCCTGATTACATTACTGTGTGGATGGAGTAAAAAAGTTCTTTTTATAAAATATTTTTTGTTGAATGCTTGTGAAATTTTATACAGTATGTTTTGATCATATTTAGACTCATTCCTTTTTGGCAAACCCTTTTATAGTCCCCCCCCACTGGATTTCATGTACTCTGTCATATATGTTTAGGACAATCAAGCCAAATTGGTGTCACCAAATATCCTTCAGCGTGTGTCCAGTCACCGGAGCCTGGTTAACCTATCTCGTGTCACCCCTAGAAAACTTCTTCCAATAGTTATTAGTTGCCAATAGTTTCTCAGCTATGATTGGGACTTCTTACCCACTTCCTCCTTCTATGCTGGGATTTTTGTCTGATTTGAGCTTAGATAAGTCTTGTGCATGATGTTAACATTGCTATGAATTCATACGAGTAACTTTCCAGATGTCTGGAACACTTTGTTTCCTTGTGGTCCTCCACAACCTCTGGCTCTTTCCATCTTTCTACCTCCACTTCCCAAATGGTTCCTGAGGTTTGATGTAGGTGGATAAGCAGTCTGCAGTTTCTTATTCTCTGTATCTTGACCAGTTGTAGCTTTCTGGGCTAACCACTAGCTATTGCATGAGGAAGCTTCACTGGTGAGACTTGAGAGATACATTAATATTCTTCCCCCTGTTCCATTACTTCCCTGAGACTTAGGTGCAGAGGTTGCATTGTAGATGTGCCACGTCGGGGCTGGGCACATCACGGACACTTATCCAATTGACACTTGTGGAACTTTGTAATAGTCTGCATCCCTTGCAAAAAGAAGTTTTCTTTGAAGTATGATGAGAGCTACGCTTGTCTGTAAATATAAGTATACCCATTTACAATACAGTAAGAAATTACATTGGTCTAAGGATGTGACACCACGGCTGTAGAGGGCATTAAAAAATAATTCTTGTGCTTCGGGGTCAGAGTCCACAGTGGCAGCTCCTTTAGAGTCCGAAGTGTGCGGAGAACCCTGTCAGACCCACTCCCTGAATATCCTGTGTTTCTGGTACTCACTGAAGAAGCACATTTTTTAGAGGTGGAAATCGCCCCCACAGGAAACGGGTTTAATCCAACCACTCTCCCCACAGATTAAACTTGAAATACACAGGCACATTGCCTCAGATCCATAGGGGAAATAACGCTGCAGCCTGCAGCCTTCCTGGGAGATGCTGAGAAACCGGAACAGACAGACAAATCCTAGGCAAGCCCACCATATGTAGCAAACAACCACTGCAATTATATTGTGTAGTTGAAGAATTACATAAATTGCCCACTGGGAAGGAAACCTTAATCTCCACCCCTCCTTTGAAATTTACAGGCAGCTGTGAGCTATCTCTGTACCTTTCTGAAAGGTTGAACACATTTGATCTGAGAACCAACTTGATTTCCTAATCAGATTCGATGTAAGAGACCCGGTTATAGATGTATGTGATTCTCCCAGTGTGCATCTTTGATTCATGCGCTAATTACGTCGATCCTTTGGGGAACACAGCCACGGAGCTGGGTCCTCCTTGATTAATGCTGGCGGAGAGCCATGCAGCGCGCAGCAGAGAGCAGTTCGGCAGCTCCAGTCCCAGCAGAGAATATGGTCCCATTATCTCCCAGCTGCCTAAGCAATCCATAAGGGCCTGTTCTGCGTGGATGATCAGTGTAGTGGAAGCAGAGACTTGCTGAGAGCCGAAATCCCTGTTTGATTTGCTGTAACATGTAAGGCAAAACTGGGACATTTTACTTTACAGTCTGTAAGTACCAGTTTCCCCCGCTCTTTTCCCTACAGCTCCATGGGAACGTGACTTCGCACGCTGCATTTCATTTTCTGTTCCATTGCTCTTTGTTGAATCAAGCTGGTGAGAAAGTGTTATCTGTTTAGAGCTTGCTGTTTCTGTCAGATCTTTGAAATAATTGATTCATACAAGGAAATTGGGGCCTTTTTAAGAATCCTTTTCTAGGGGTTAAAAAATGATTGGCTTGGTTTTTAATTTGGGAGCAGGATTGTATTATCTATGATGCCCAGAGTGGCCAGAGTATATATTTATCTTCATCTGTACCTCTAGCCACTGTAAGAAAGATGTAATTAAGACTAATGTCTACATAAAGAGATCATCTGACGTGCATATTTGGAGAGAGAGGCAGATCTCGGTGTCCAGACCACTATGAAATGTACAAACAGGAAACTTTCACTTGTCTTTTCTTCAGTTGAAAGTGGTTAGAAACTTGGCAAAAGGAGGAGCTGTGTGACTCAGGCATATTCACAAATATAAGATCTATAATTTCATTTTCATTGGATCAAACTATATAATTCCATTTTCATTTTATAGGGCAATATTTAAACATAAGAGCCTGTGTTTGGCATAGTATAGCTTTTGAATGCACTACTTTAAGAGGTGATAGGAGTTTTTTTTTTTTAATTGAAAGCATGCTACTTCAAAAGAGGTTCATTTATCTTTTTTATATATCCTTGAATGTAAATTATCAAATTAATATTTGTACTCATGCAAGATGAATTGACTATAGAACGCTATTAGAATTTAATATAGTTAATAATGTTGGCATGGTCTTTCAAATGAGCAGTGACTTGAAATTAAAGATTGTTATCCCTACAGAGAGGGGCTGGTGAATCTTTTTTCCTGTTGGGTTTTCCTAACCTGTATAAATTACACTTTTGTTCCTGGATTAAAAGTAGAACAATTGAGCAATTTTTTTTAAAAAAAAAGAATTTGAATAAATATCTTGAACCCCTGGAACCAGCAGCCAGTGTTGGTATATCCAATGTGAGCTTGAAGTCCTCAGTACCTTAAAAACCGACCCACACTGCCCTCACTGAGTTGGAGACCATGGAACCTGTAATTTTCAGAGTGGAAATATAGGTTTCCTGAACAAGCAGTAAGTCTCAAGGTGGAGAAAAGCCACGGACCGTGAAGTATCAAAGTGTCTCACCGACTGTGTGCTCATTAGATCTGGTTGAGGAGAACGAACAGTAAAAGAGAAGAGACTCAAAATAGATGGTTGTCTTCTTGAGCTCAGGTATCCTCAGTCTTGAAGTTTGGAGGCAAGTAGAACCCACCAATAATCAACACTGACTTCCTGGAGTGATAAAGGCACAAAAAATTAGCTGTGGTACATCTGAGTAGCAAACAGGGCCAGGACTGTCCCAGCTGAGAATGCTGAACCTTGGAAAAAGTAAGTGTCCTTGAGGGTCTGATGCTCCAATCTGAAATAATGACTGGTAGGATTTGATGGTGTATTTCCTCTGGATCAAGTGATAGCCTCGCATTTCCCATCAGACCTAAACTGACTTGGGATCTGATGATTTCTAAACTGAATTAATTGTATTTTTAAATAGTTGCTGTTTTTTTTTTATCTGCCTTCTGCAAGTTCATGATTTTGAACAAAATATAATCTTGTTTTACAAGGACAGAAATAGAAACAGGGTCACTTAAGATCCAGCATTTTCTGTTATTGTTAAACAAATGTTTGACGTTAGAAAAGCTGCTTTAGTCAATGGTATGTACTTTTGATTTATACCTTTTCTGATCATTTGATCAGACCCTCGAATCCTACCCTGGTCTCTCTCTCTCTCTCTTTCTCTCTCTCTCTCTCTCTCTCTCTCTCTCTCTCTCGAGAGAGAGAGAGAGAGAGAGAGAGAGAGAGAGAAACTTTGGCTTCAGTAGAAGAATATTTTCCTCATGTAGTCAAATTTGAATTTTTTTCTTTCCAAAATTTAGATATTCAAAATCCTTTCTTTGTGTGCTGTCCATTTTTCTGCCCAATTGCCACAAAGCTCAGAGAGGTATTTGTAAGAACTAATGTACTCTTACTGCTTAATACTTTAGAAATATTTTAGATTATTTTTTAACATTGTGAAATAGTCTCCTCGTTGTGCTTAATCTGTTTTTTTTTTTTTTAAAGGGGAGCCTAAATTATCTAGTTCAGGTTCTGTTGGCCAACAGATGGGGAATGCAGATGGGCATTGCATATACCTTTTAAGAGGCACTTTTAAAACCATGGTAATTTGATTGGTCTTCAAAATAGTTTAAAGTGCTATAAAAGAGGTGAATGGATGAGTTCTTCATTTTGCATACTGAAGTAACATGTCTCTGGATCCATTTTCATGTACATAATTCCAACTAGCAGGCTCATAAATGATATCTGTACTCCGCCATACATGGTACCCCATTGGCTCCTCGAAAGTGCTGGTATTCAAACAGAATGTAAAGATCATGTAAAGAGAGACATATCATCAAAGAAAGCTTTGTTTTCCCAGAATTCTGAGCAAGGCAAAAAGAGGAGTTCAAAACACTCAGCTGTGTTTGTAAGCAGGTGCTCTTTGCAATTGGATTATACCCTAGCCTTCCTTGACAGAGTGAACCAGGCATTGTGGGATGAGACATGGAGTTCTAGGAAGGACCCTCAGAAAGGGTTTTACAAAAGTGAATATGAATGAATGAAAAAGAAATTAATTCAGTAGTAATATTTTGGGTGGCTGTGGATGTTAGCAAGCTTTTACTAGATACTTTCTTTCCAACTGTATACTGTATAGGTCTCCAGTAACCGTGGAAATCTGGCTTGCTCTAAAACCACTAACAGTTTTCCTTCCTGTGCCTGTGTCTATATATTAATGACACATAATTTCTGTCATTTCTCACTCAAAACACCCATGATCTTGGTATATCTCTCGCTCCAAGAATACCCTTCAGATTACCTTGAGAGTGATTGAAATGTGATGTTTTCAGGCTAAAAAATGTATCTTCTTGCCTCTGCCTATCAAGTGCAGAGACTATAGGTATTTTCCATCATACCAGCTCTTCTTCTCTTTCCTTTGTTCTTTGGTCCTTATCTTACTAAACCCTCTTCCTACTCTTTACAGACAGCTTCCTTGCTTTCCTCTCCCCCTGTCTCCCTTTGGTGTTCTTTTTTCACTGATAATGTTGACAGTCAAGGTGGACTTCAGAAACAAGCCTATAACTACTTGCTCTTTGGATGACCTGTTGATTGGGTCCTTCTTCCTATGAGAGTTCATTGAGCTGTAAACAACATGCTGTGAAGTGCTGTGCTGTGCTTACTCTTTCTTTGTGTGTATATTTGCATGTATATGATGAATATGTTTGTATGATATATCTGTGTGTATGATGTATATGTGTGCATGAGTGAGGGTATGTTTGTCCCATGGTGGCTGTGTGAAGGTCAAATGTAACCTCAGGTGGCTGTCTTCACTAACCTTGTTGTAAGGCAGTATCTCTTTGTTGTTTGCCGATATGCAGCATATGCTGGGCAAACCGGGAAGATCCTGGGGTTTTCTTATTTCCATTTCTAATCTCAGGATAGAAGCACTGGGATTACAAATATATTCAACAGTGCCTGACTTTATGTGGGTTCTGGAGGGTCTCAAAGTCTGGTCCTCACATCTATGTGGCAAGGGCTTTACTGGCTGAGATCTCTCCCAAGACCTATCTTAGCCTATCTTAGCATTATCCTAGACTTAGCTACGTCTGGGCAGAAAGACCCTGAAAGAAGTGTATAAATACATCAATGTCTTAAGATAAGATTTTTATTCTTCTCATATTCTATGTAGAAGGTACTCAGGATTTATCTTAATATATTAAACTAATCAGGTTTATTTGAAGATTAAAAATTTTCCATATGAAGGTTCATTTCAATGCCGCAGGATATTGAAGAGCTTGATTTTGAATTAAAAGGGGAAGGGTCAACAAAATGTCTTTATCTTCCCTAGCAAATCACTGTCTTTATTAACTGTATAGAAGGTAAGAAACATCAGAAATAAGCATTTTTGGAATTTAAGTGAAGTCAAATAATTAACGGAGAATTTGGTTATGGTCCATTTCCTGTAACCCAGCACTGTTTCTTGCTAGAAATGTCTCTTGGTTAAAATGGGTAGCGATTCAGATTGTGAAAATTAGAGCCAATGTTTCTGGAGGCACTAGATGTGCTCAACCCAAATTGTGACTAAACCTCATTTGACCTACAAACTTGGCTGCAAATACTGAGAAAAAGCTAAAATCAATTCAGAATTTATATTTGTAGTAAAAAAGGATTTTAACTTTTTACTTCTTTCACTATGAGATGAAATAAAATATGCATTAGTTGTATAGCTGAAGTGACACAAAATAATTATAACATGCTGTGCTTAGCAGCTGAAACTATCTATGTTTATGTAGGTTCTTTTCTTCTTAACATCAACTATATCCTATGATGGACGTTAAGTGGTCATTTGAAGACAGTAATGCTTAAATAGGTTGCTTTTCTAGATCAGAAAGGTGTTATGATTTAGCTTTTAAACATGAGTTAGAATGTTCATTTTCCTCTAAATTTTTGCCATTGGAAAATCTCTATATATGTGACTTACTATTCTATGGTTTGACTTTGAATGCCATTCCTTATTGAAGTTGTAGACTATATTTGATATGTTCCATGCAGAGTATAAAATTAATTTTCCAAATCTCATAAAACTGTACCAGCTTTTAAGAGAGCGAGTCTGTTCTGTTGTAAGTGAAATCTGTAATGTGGAAATAATTCATCTGTTCTACAGTTGTGCATCCTTATCTTCATTTTGCACTCTTTGATATATGCCCCCCAGATTCACTCAAGTTATATTGCATAGTATATATTATTATATTAATATATATATATATCTATATATTACATTTGATTTATCTGTTTGTCTTTGTGTTTCTGTCAAGTGTGTGTATTAAAAAAGTTAAGTCCCAGAGCTCGAGGGGACTGCTTTTAGTTTAAAACCAGTATGTCTGGAGAATTGAGATGTTCAGTACATTAGTACGCACTCTACTGGTTTTCTATTTTTTATGCAGTGGTTAAGAAAGACATCAGTGTTGCCTTTCATTTAGCACTTGGGAGGGAGCGGCAGGTGGATATTTGTGAGTTCAAGGCCAGACTGTGTCTCAGAGTGAGTTCCAAGGGCCAGCTGGGGTCTAGGGAGACCTGTCTTGAAAAAAAAAAAAAAAAAAAAGAAATCAATGTTGTAAATTGGAGTTAGCTAGTGCCTTTAGATTTCATATATGATCTCACATGTCTTTGTCTATAGGTTAAAAAAAAGGAAATTTACGTCCTTCTATGGTTTAGCTTGGAATTTCTCTGTGGAGCTACAGGTGAAATGGGATGATTTATTATTGTAAGCATTGCATCAGGAGAAGCTGCAAAGGAATAAGATGTTTCTTACAGTTAAATATAAAATGCAGAGCAACACATTCTAAGGCTATGGCAGAGTTTAGAGAAGCTGACTGTGCCAGGCCTTAGATTTAGGCCTTGCCAGAAGGAAACATTATACTGGTAGATGGAAATTTGAGTGCCCTATAAGCAGAAAAAAAACAAAAAACAAAACAAAAAATACTCGTAAACATGATAGTGCAGGAGATGAGTATTTTGTGGTTCAAAGTGCTAAAGCTTCACATACAAAAGAAAAGACTGGTGAGGAGGGAAAATACCAAGCATAAGGGCAATGAGGGATTCCAAAAGTTTTTGCTTGGCCATTGCTAAGTTATTCTGCAATGATTAAGAAATACAGAAATAAATAAAAATTAAAAAAAAATTAAAAAAAAAAAGAAAGTTACATCAGGGGCTGGAGAGATGGCTCAGCGGCTCAGCGGTTAAGAGCACCGACTGCTCTTGCAGAGGACCCGGGTTCGATTCCCAGTACCCACATGGTGGCTAAGAACTGTCTTTAACTCCAGTTCCAGGGGAATCTGACACCCTCTTCTGACCTCCACAGCATTTCATGACACAGATGTACCTCCTACCTACATACAGACAGTATACTCATACACATAAAATAATAAATAAAAAATTAAAAAAAGAAAACTACATCAATGGAGAAATGCAGAAACAAGAGGATACTTTTGGTTTATGACTTTGTTGGCTGGCAATCTTTAAAAATACAATTATTATAAATGAAGTCAGTATTGTGACACAGATTTAGATTTCCTTTAATGAGGATTTCTAGACAAATGTGTGTGGGAATATCAGCTCTGCTTGGGTGGATGTTGGCAAACAATTTTTGTGGAATTTATAAAGCTATTTATACAAGATGCTGGTAATTTGTCTTGTTCTTTTCCCTGATTTTTGTGTTCTGATCTTTCTACCCTATACTCTATTCATGTGTGTTTTCTGAAATGGTCCTAGGAGATTTTAGGGTAGACTGATTTTAGTAAATCATTTCAACTGTCCAGGAGGTAAGTATAAAAGTCATCATATAGGATGGAATTACACCAACACTATTCTGAATGACACCTTGCAGATATTCTAGTCTCCTTCTCCTCTACCAAACGTCCTATGAAGAGGAATGCATTTAAATGTGTGAAGTACTAGGAAAGGAACATTATCTACTAGACACACATCTATGTCTACATGAGTCATGCCACTAATTAAACACAATCATTTGCAGGAACACAGTCTTCATCCTGGTTTGGATTCAGTGCATGTTTATGTGCCTTTCGTATTGGGAAACCTGCTTACACATGGGCGTATTGCCTGATATTAGAGGTGAAAATAGCCACCATCTCCCAGAAGAGAACAAAGCATGTGTTCAAACATGGTATCCAGCATTTTATGATATGTGTGCAAAGTGTGAAGCTGGTCATTTAATATGTGTGACTCTGACTCCCCTCCAGTTGTCTGGCAGTGTCCTTAGAGAATAGCAACAGATTTAGACTGGCAAGGTCTGTCCCTTGAGTCCCTCTTCCTCTCTCTCTCCCTGAATGGATCCGCAAGGGAATTCTGTTGATTGCAGTGGTTAACCACATTTGCAGTATTACAGTGCTTGTTGAAAGTACCTTTAGTGGCAGGTAAGTATATTCAACATTGAAAAAGCTTTTAAAGTCACTTTACTTTTTAACCATTAGGCAGAATACTGTTGCTTAAGCTAAATACTTTTGGAAAAATAAGATAAAATATTTGAAAAATAATAATGTTTTAGTGTTTTTCAAAGACTGTGATGAAATGATACGAGTTATTACAGGATTTTTAACAAACTATTTTCATAAAATAGGAATCCTACTCAAGATGGTCTTGGAAAGTGACAGACTAAAATGTTTCACTTGAGAAACATTCTTGATTTTGTACATCACAGTATTCAAACTCAAAATAATTTCAAAGAGATGAGCACATTTGAGAGTCTGGATAAGGCTCTGAAAATTCCTCTAAAGTGCGTTTTTAGTAAACTTTAGGTTTTAGTTTGCAAAAATGTGAAGTTATCACCTCTCATGAAATGTTGATCTCCAGATACACAGTTTTAATGAAAATGTTATGGAAAACATTAAAAGAAATTATTTAACACACACATGCACACACACACACACACACAAAGCACATGACTTTAAAGATATTATTATTCAGAACTAAGTTACAAAATTGAATTTTTCTAAAATCTATTGAAAAATAATCCTGAATGTAGCCCAACTTGAAATAGTGTTGAGGTGATAAAACTGCCTTCTTAGAGACTCAGACTGGTGAAAAGTAAATGAACAGGAAAAACATTTTTTACAAGTACTCATTTGTGTGTGCGTGTGTGTGTGTGTGTGTGTGTGTGTGTGTGTGTGTGTGTGTGTGCATACACATGAATTCCCCCATAGGAAAATGAAGACCCAAAGACCTGGCTAAACCTAATGCCTGTGTCTGTTGAGCAGACAGAAAGGCAGCTGTGGAAAAGCAACCACTGTCTCTGTTAATGTCGCTTTCTCTGGGTTTAGAGAAAAGAAAAGGGTTAGGGTTAGGGTTAGGGTTAGGGTTAGGGTTAGGGTTAGGGTTAGGGAAGATGTCATTTATCAGAGGAGCTAGTTCTACTTTATCAGAGGAGCTAGTTCTACTTTTGAAAGGAAAAAAGAAAGTCATGCTACACCTCTTCCATTGCTGATATTCAAATATCCTTTGCTCAAAATAATTATATTTGTCAAAGACAAAATGATAACAATTTAGCTATCGATCTTACTGATTTTTATTTATAATTTGTGAATTATCACATCCTCTATTCTACAAAGTATAGTGGGAGTTTCTGTCTAGCAAGGAATAAAGCATGGATATTATAAGCTGGAAACAAAGAAACAGAAAACATACTGATTATATGAGGTTGCTTTTTTTCTTTTTTGGATAAGGACTAAAGCAAGAAAGAAGTGATTATGCTGACTCAGGTAGAGCTGAAGCTTTTTATCAGGAAAACCAAATCTGGTTCAAAGGCTCTGCTTCCTTGACATGAGAGTCTGCTAAGGTAGCATTTAGCATCGCTCACTCCATTTTGCTTTGATCTGGTCTGCTGGAGCCTAGTAAAGGAGCTCAGTCAAAAATCAACAGGCTTCTACAATTTAGGTGACTCTTCTGTGGTGGCATATTTCGGAATGGTATATTCTGGCTACCTTCACAAATGGCTCAGCCATAGTTATTTGCTAGCTGATGGAGGAATAGAGTCATGGAATTGTAGGTATGACTGGTTATGATCTACAAATTCTCTTGAAAGATCTCCCTCTGATAGGGCCAAAGGCCTAACTGTGATAGAATTCCCAGCCTGTCAGATTTGGAGTGGAATCTAGGTTTTCCATAGCCCATACATTCTCTCCTAATAAGAGAGCCACTCATGGATTTCTTGTCTGGTTTTGTGTGTATGCCTTAGAGCTATAACTCTACTGAGAGTCAGAGAACCCAAACAGGGCCCTGAAGAAAACAGCCTAAAAATAAAAACATATGAGGTAAACCAGTGGCCAGCTAACAGGTAGGCAACAGGGTCTGTTTATAACTATTTATAAATGCCCATACTAAATGTTGCTGACATGTAAGACTATGAGTCCAGTGTTGGAACATAAACAAATTGCAAATATTTCCATTTATTTTGTAAATATTTACCAGACCATACCCCCTTCACTCACTTCACTATACACACCAGCTTCCTGCTAACAAATGTATATTCCACTGTACACTAAGGTATTATCTCTTAAAATATAAGCATTTGTGTTAGAGATTTTAATGACAAAAGACAATTACTTGAATTCACAATTTATAATAATTTGCTTTGTCTTTTCTTCCTATAGTATCATAAAGTACTTTTTTATAAAATATCTTTATTGATGTTTTGCATATTTTATATATCATTTTTCAGTCCAATTTAGACACATTTCCCTTTCCATGCCCCCCACCCCACCCCAGTTCATGCATTCTGCCATACATGTCTTGCATCATTTTCTCAGTCTTTTTAAAGTTTTCTATGCAGAGGTTTATATATTTATTGTTTTGGGCAGAAGTTTACTGTTTCATTCAGTTCTTTGACCCAGTCCTTTTGTCGTTGTTGTTCCCTTCCATTTGTGTTGCTCCAATATATGCCTATGTATACGTCACACATATACCAAAAGTATGACCTCTGAAAATAAACTATATGTTAAGGAACTCACATTTTTCTCTTTAATTTTGCATAACTCTAAAATATGAATACATACCCTCCATATATATATATATATATATATATATAAATTACAAAGTCTGAAAATAAGTGGTAAATTAATTCTAGAGCCCGTTAAGAGATTCATATTATAGCAGTACAGTTGCTTTCAGTTAAAAAGAATTATAACATTAACATTGCTCAGCTTGCCTTTCAACTAGGGATTTGGTGCTAGCATCCACAAATGAGGGATACTATTCATTGCTCCTTTTTCTGGGACTGTTACTTCACTTAGCATAATGGCTTTGAGTTCCATCCATTTACCTACAAAGTTCATGATGCCATCTTTCACAGAACTCCATTGTACCACATTTTTATTAGTCACTCATCTGTTGAGGGGCATTTGGGTTGCTTCCAGGTGTTCCCTATTGTGAAGAGAGATGCAATAAACATAGATGTACATGTATCTTTGTAACAGGATGAGTCTTGTGGGTATATACCTAGGAGTGGCATGGCTGGGTCAGGTGGTAGACTCTCATTTTTGGATCTTTTAAGGGTTCTCCGCACTGCTTGCACAAGTTTACATTCCCACCAGCAGTTGATGAGTGTTCATTCCTCTTTCCCTACAATCTCTCCAGCATTTGGTATCATTTGTTTTCTTGATCCTAGCCAGTCTTATTGGAGTGAGATGATATCTTAAAGTGTTTTTATGCTTTTATTGATATTTTGTGTATTTCAGACATCATTTTTTGGTTCAGTGTAGACATATCCCCTTTTCCCTTCCCCCCACCCCACCCCAGATCATGCATTCTGCCAAAACTGTCCTGCATCTTTCTCTCAGTCTTTTTTTATGTTTAGGAATTCACATTTTTCTCCATTAATCTTATATTACTCTAAAATATGGATACATACTCTCCACCCATATACAGTAATTACAGAGTCTGAAAATAAGTGGTGGGTGGATTCTATAGCCTGTTGAGAGATTTACATTATAACAACATAGTTGCTTTCAGATAAACAGAAATATAACAGTAATGTTGTTCAGCTTGCCTTTCATCTGGGGATTTGGTGTTGGGATTCCCAAATGAGAGAGTCCATTCGCTGCTTATCTTTCTGGGACTGTGTTACCTCACTTAGCATAATTGCTTTGAGCTCCATCCATTTACCTTCAAAGTTCATGATGTCATCTTTCTATACTGCTGAATAGTACTCCCTTGTATAGATTTCCTTAATTATTAGCAATGTTGAACACTTTTTAAGATGTTTCTCAGCCATCTTTATTTCCTCACTAGTGAAATCTCTGTTCAGATCTTTACCCCCGTCTTTTGAATAGGTCATTTGTTTACTTCTTAATTTGTTTTGTTTTAAGCATAAAATATGTCACTTTAGGACCCTTATACAAGATACAGATGACTTTCAATTTTTAATATGAGAAATAATCACCCATCGTGGATTTATTTTACTTTTAGATATGCTGTATACAATAATGATTGAGACAGATGTATCCATTGAGATTTATGGAAGTATTTATATGGCAAACACAGATCTAACTTTTGCTGCCTAGGTATGACAATGTAATTGGAAACATTTATAAGTTACAATAAAGCCTGGTTTTGGCTGAGTTAGAAACTAGTAACATGACAGAAGCGCCTTCAGTTCCTTCAGTTTCTGTTGGAGAATCATTTAGTGGAAGACTTTAATTAAAAATGAGACTCAAATCTAGAGGAAACAATATTCTAGTATTCTTTAAAAATAGATCACTTTAATATTTAGCCTTAAGTTGAATTTAAAATATTTTCTGCATATAATTATAATATCGTTACACAGATATTATATTTTTTAATTTTTATTGAGCACATTTCATACATTTCTTAATCAAATTTAGACTTATTCCCCCATCCATGCCCACCCCTCATGCCCTCCCTCCCCCATCAGACCTATATTTTTATGTAAAGCCAGAGCCTTAAAAATACTCTATGCTGATATGTTGTGACAACTATTTCATATTTGGTATGTAGAGAGGAATGAGGTTATTTTATGTTCACATTTATTTTTTTAATTTATTTTTTATGTGTATGAATGTACTCTCTGCATGTATGTTTGTGCATCCCTGTTGAGCAATGCTGCGGAGGTAAGAAGAGGGTATTGGATTCCCCTGGAACTGGAGTTAAAGATGGTTCTCAGCGGCCATGTGGGTGCTGGGGATCAAACCCTGGTCCTCTGCAAGAGCAGTCAGCTCTCTTAATCACTAGGCCATCTCTCCAGCCCATGTTCACATTTAAAACTTTGAAGACTATTTAGAATTTCCCTAGACCCCCTTTTTAATTCAGCTGCTAATTTGCATGAAAGACAAAATAGTTAACCAGTGCTTGATTTGTTTGCTTATACCTATACTGGTGTCTGGAGCTTAACTGTTATCCAGAACCTAATCCAAGAGTTTACTCGTTCATTTATTCTAAAAGCTTTGTTCAAGCAAGCAGACAATATTTTGATTTTTACTAAATTTAGTGGGATATCTGCCATTTTGACAAATGTGTTATCTTCCTAGTTAATAAAAGCAAGTTATATTTTTTAATGTTTAAAGTTAAACAAACCCATCAAATTCATCCACATCTAGTCTTCAGCTTCTTATTAATTTTTGGAGGATTTCTCATTGGTGGAGTAGAGAACACAGGGTTTCAGAGGAGAAGATGGCAATAGCACCTTCCTAGGAAGGAAAAGTATTTCAATGCACTCTGCAGGATCTGGGAGAGAGACATAAGGGAAGAATGAAGCAAAGCATGCAAGGATTCCTACAAGACGTGTTCATACCTTAATACATTTTTAATTGTCAGTGCATAGTGGTCAGATTTCAGAACTCATATTTTACAGATATGAGTGTGAAGTTAATGACACAAAATCAGTCAGTCGACAAATAAACTTTGCAATAACTGAATAAGTCAGCTTACTAAACTATAATACCTGACATTTATTTTATTAATATATTAAATTTGTCCCTCAATTCAGGCATGAACATTATCTGTCATGAATCTTACTATTTAAAGTGATAAGTTGTTCATTCTTTGTTTTTTTTTTTTTCCTATATAACTTTCTGTGGGTAGTCAGTGATTAATGAAAAAAATGGAAAAATATCCTTACATAGTTATGTGGTTTCACCTCCACATGTTCTTGCCCACAAGATCCCTCCTAAATTCTGTTTAGATTTTGATATACATTTTAGAATATATACCTGCTGAAGGTACATTAGCGACAGTGCTGTTTTTCTTTTTTCTTTTTAAAAATTTTTTTATTTATTATTTTTTACGTGTATGAGTATACTGTCTGCATGTTGCTGCACCATGTCCTGAAATGCTGCGGAGGTCAGAAAAGGATGTCGGATTCTCCTGGAACTGGAGTTAAGATGGTCCTTAGGCGCCACATGGGTGCTGGGAATCGAACCCAGGTCCTCTGCAAGAGCAGTTGGCGGCCTTAACCACTGAGCCATCTCTCTAGCCCCCAATGCTGTTTTTCTTGCTCTGTATAATGAACGGACTCATCAATGCTCCAGGATCACTGGCCTAAATCTTTCTTCTCATTAACAAAATTTTATTACTTACTCTTTACCTTATCCTGGGGTAGAGTGATACAAAATGAACAAAATCAGGAATTCAAAATTTTATTTCCTTTATGAAAATGTGTATCCTCTAGTGGGGCATTGGGAAGCCAAGGCAGGGGTGTCCCACAGGCTCTCTTAGCTCTCCCTTGACCACTTCCCTGTGCTCTGTCAGCTCTTTCTTTCAGAAGAGTACATACCTGTATTAAATCAATCCCATGGGGTGACAGGAAGTACAAGAACAAGACTTTTCTAAATATTTTTGCGAACCCCAATTGGTCTAAAATTGGCCAATTGGAGCACCATGTCTTTGGGGAGGAGGTTGTAACTAGGTCACAAAGCTACAAATGCAGCTGTTTAAATTTCTGTTTTTGTTTTTGATTTTGTTTTTTTCTTCACTGAACAAATCTTGAACTCCAAACTCAAGTCTTTTTCTCCCTTTGAGATGATTTCCTGTCCTCATGTGTTAAATGATCCAGTTGACCAAAGAGTAGTTTTGAAAACCATTTAGTACTCTCTAGATAAGCAATCAACCATCTAGGCCCTAGGATGATGTTTTAAGTAGAAGTGAATTACTATGTAGGGGAAATATTTTCAGCTTTTTTTGGAAAAAGATGTTTCATAACTGCAAAATGTTATTACCATTAAAGATAGTAATTTAGAAGTAAATATTATAGCAACTAAGTTCAAAGAAGCTTTTAGCACACTATTTCCATTTCAACCTGTAAAAAGAAAATTGGTACTGCAATACAGTGTCTGCTTGCCTTGTAATTTATATTCACTAGACTTTTCTCTTCCCTCTAACTTCCTTTATGTAGACTCTGGAACTGTCCTAAGTTTGAAGTAGCCAGTTAGAGGGTTGTACAAACACAAGACAACTTTTTTTTTTTCCCTAATACCTGAGTGCTGAGAACTGTACAGTGGTTAGCTGCACTGGGGTCTGATGTTATTTTTCAGAAGCATCAAAGTGGTAGTGCTTAATCCTAAGAACATTGGCTTTGACTTCCAGTAAAATGGCCTTGACCCCATGTCTTTCATGAAAAAGGACAAGAGAGATGATGGTTACTCTTTGAGGCCTATGGGCCTAATACCCTTCCAGTTCCACTCCTTAATTAAACCCAGAGTGCTTGAAGATTCATTTTACCATTATTGGGAAAGCAAGTCACCTACTGACATCATTGAATTGGGTATGCATGTAGTCTGACAAAGTAATTATTAGCTATGTTTCCATATATACACATATACATTTTTATATATAATCTATAATTTAATATATGGGAATATGTAATATAATTTATTTCTGTACATATATGCATTATTTACATATATGCATATATCACCAGGAAATCTGTCTATGCAAATGTCGCAAAACTGAGTTGGCTTTACACATACATACACACACACACACACACACACACACTATTAACTGAAATAGTGTCCCACAGTATTAGATATCATCCACAAGGTCTTTACCTTTCATAGAGTATTTCAAAGTCAAACATTTTTACTTGTTATTAACTGTCTTTTATACTGAAGATCTAATAAGTGTTTATAGCTCCACGTATCAACTAATTGGTATATTTCTTAGCCTATGTCAATATTAACGCTTTAGCATAGTTCCAGTATGAGGAATCTGACAATTTGATAACTAGATTATTATTCATTCAGCAATATAGCATGTTGTGTCTCCCATTACCTTTTATCTCATCCTGATGTGAGATAATGACTATTAGTAACAAGAAATATAGCTCAATTGCCCAAGTTTCCAAACATCAGATATTGACTGTAATGAAAAATTGGTGTGGTATGTCTTCTGACACAATCTGTGAAAATGCAAGTTCTGACTCAGTGTGACTGGGAGGTGTGTGGGTGGGGCTCCAGATTCCCCTGATGTCAGGATGCTCTGCAGAGAGCTTTTGCACAAAGATGTTCAAAAGGCAACCTGGGCTCCTCAATCAGCCCACAGTGAGCTTTATAAGGAAATAATGCTTTCTTGTGTATGTTTCTCATCCTTATCTCACTGTGTTATTTGAAATCAGAATGGGGATGGAGAGATGGCTCAGTGGTTAAGAGTACCGACTGCTCATGCAGAGGACCCAGGTTCGATCCCCAGTATCCACATGGCAGCTAAGAACTTTCTTAACTCCAGTTCCAGGGGAATCCAATGCCCTCTTCTGACCTCTGCAGCATTGCACGACACGGGTGCACTAACCTACATGCAGACAGTACACTCAATACACATAAAAAAATTAAGAAATCAGAAGCAGAAATATATGAGGCTGACAATTCTATTACCTGTCAATTGAAGACTTAGCATTTCAGTTCGCATTATACTATTCCAAATCTCTGCTTTCTGCCCCTCATTAAGCTGATGTACCTTGACTGGATACCCAAACCCAGAGCTTAATCATTCAAAAGCATATGACTTGAAAGATTTAAATGTTTTAGCTAGGATAGATGCTTTCTCTAGAATCACAGAAATGGATGTATGTATTGGTAACAAGTAGAGATGTCCCATTTAGAATACTCTGGAACACTATTAGAACTACTGTTTTTTTGTTTTGTTTTGTTTTGTTTTATCCTGTAGACTATGAAAGCACAGTGCTAGCTTTTCTAATCTGTGCACTATGTAGAGTTCCATGCTGTTGATTTCCCCTTAGTAACATTTCATATTATGTTGCTGCTGGTGGTGACAACACCCGGGAAAGCAGAAGATCTTTTCTTGTTTCTTCTTTTACACTTTTCTCTGCTTGTGATAGGTTGACAGGTGCCAGGGGAATCGGGAAAGATACAGCAATTTTTCAGAGTCCGTCAAACGAAGGTGTGTTCAGTGCTGTAACTTAATGAAAGTTGCTTCATTGTGACATGTGTCAGAGTCTTTGCTGATGCAAGTATGGGAGGATCTTTTCTGAAAGATTTATGCCTAGAGTCTAGATGTGAGCTGAAGGGACATGACCTTGGTTTTGAACTCACAAAGCTTACTCCCTGTAATAAAATTCAGAGTCAGTAGGAGTTTTCAGATCAGGAAGGCAGTCCAGAGTAAACAACAGCAAAGAGATTCTGAAAGGAGCAAATATCACACCAGCATAGATCTTCTTAGGTGTATTTTACACAGAATCCTCAGATAGCAGGTGGATATTTAGGTGGTGACCCCTGGGTATCTACAAATCAAAATGCATGACCTTTTCAATCTTCATCAAAATGACCTTTTAAAAAATAAATACACAAAAAATCATTTCTCTTTATTTAAATTCCCACTGCAACCTCCTTTGTGAATGTGTGCATAGTTACCAGAGGCTGAGCAAGAAGAGGGGAGGGGGAGACAGGGGAATGTTGATCACTGTGTCTTATGTAACTGCAGCAAGTTAGGTTGTAGGTTTGGGCAGTAGGGTGACTTCAGTTAACAAAACATCCCATCGATTTCCAATAGCTACCCAAATTCATTTCCACAGTTTTTACCTAAATAAATGACAAATATGAGGACATAGATATATTTAGCCTAACTTTACATTTCATATATATATATATATATATATATATATATATGGATCAAAATACCATGTGGTACCCATTCCTATGTACAGTTTTTATTTATCTCTTTAGATAAATTTTAATCTTTATGAATTAGAGCAAAATTAAGAAAAATCTTTAACCATACCTTTTTCTAAACAGCTTTATTGAGTTATGATTCTTAGAACAACAGGAGTACATTCACTGTACAATTCATAGTGTTTAGTGTACTTTGAGAAATGGATGACTGTCACAACAATCAATTTTAGAATAAAATCATCAGCCTTAAAGAAACCCTAAACAGGGATGTGGAGACGGCTTGGTCAGTAAAGTGCTTGCCATGCAAGCATGTGAACCTGAGTTCAGATCTCCAGCCCCCAAATAAAAAGCCAGGCCTGGTGGCATGTGCTGTTACCCCAGCTTTGGTGGAAGTAGATGCAGGAAAACAAGAAACTGCTAAGGCTTTGCTGGTCAGATAGCCTCAGAAATTTGTGAGCTCTAGATTCATTGAAGAACTCTGTCTCCACAAGATAAGACAGGGAGCGATAAAGGAAGAAGATAACCAAGACTGAACTCTGGAATCTGTGGTTGTTCATACCTGCACACACCTGTACCCACTCACAGACATGTTAAGCACATACACATGAGTGCAGATAAACAAGAAACCCTAACCCTGTTAACAGTCATTCCTCATTCTTTTCTAGCACCAAGAATGAATTTATCTATTTTCTGGGGATTGGCGTCTTCTGGGTGGCTAATCCAAATGATTCACACAGCATGTAGTGTTCCAGATTCTTTCCCTGGCCTGATTCCAGGGTTCCACCACAATGTAGCATGTCTCAGTACATCATCATTTCTAGAGCCTGATACCATGGTTGCACTGGCTATACCAAATTGTATTCATCCAATCTTCAATTGGTAGACCTTCAAGTTATTTAAACTACTTATAGTTATTATAAATGTGGCTCTTATGAATATTCACATATATTTTCTGTGTGAACACATACACAGAAGTAAGCTTGTTGGGTCTAAATAAAACATTTTTAATGAACATATGTTTAAGCTTCAGCAACCCTGAAACAGCACATTTAAATTATATATATATATATATATATATATATATATGTGTGTGTGTGTGTGTGTGTGTGTGTGTGTGTGTGTGTGTGCACATGAGTTTATGTGTGACAAAGAGTGAGAGCATAAGAGGAGACTCTGAAATGGAGAGACAGGGTGTTATGGTTTTTACTGCTGCAGAAGGTCTGTCACCCATGTCATGCAATGCCGCGGAGGTCAGAAAGGGTGTCGGATTCCCCTGAGCTGGAGTTTCTCCTGGAATTGGAGTTACAGAAGGTTCTCAGCGCCGTGGTGTGCTGGGATCGAACCGGGTCCTCTGCAGAGTTAGTTGGTGCTCTTTAACTGCTAGGTCATCTCTCCAGCCCCATGCACTATATTTTTCTTTGCAGAGAATTAGCGTGTTTACATCCATCCTCTAGCATATTTTCAGTTGGATAAAAGAAAAGGCAGTCCCCATGGAATACAGACAAAACATCAAATACACAGGAGTAGAAATCACATGCAATCCATGCAGCTTTCCAAGGTGCAGATTGCATGAATAACATCACTGTCCCCAGTACATTTAGGCAGCTGCCTTTCTAAAGGTGTTGTGATCCAAGTCATCATACCCAGCAATATAAAGATCTAATACCAATATGAATACACTCTAAATTTTTATTGTGTTAGTTGGCACTTGCAGGCTTGTAAAAATATAAGCCTGATCTCTTTTCACATCTGCAACTCTTGGATTGTGCAGGTGGCTTGACGGAACTTACCCATAATTTTCTGTCTTGACATGAAAATATTTTAAACCCCCCAGCAAGTTGGCTGGGGTTAAATTAGAGGCATTTTTCCTTGTGTCCTTATTAACCTAGTCTGTAAATAACCGTCCTTTAAGATGGATATACCTTGCTTTTAATGAGTAGAAAG
Organism: Rhizomys pruinosus; assembly: GCA_009823505.1. Lineage (NCBI taxonomy): Eukaryota > Metazoa > Chordata > Mammalia > Rodentia > Spalacidae > Rhizomys > Rhizomys pruinosus. The sequence goes on along the minus strand of VZQC01005157.1, from coordinate 1,769,366 downwards.
GACACATTCTTTGTTTCATGCTACAAACTTTAATTTTTTGCTCAGTATTCACTTTCTTCATTGAGGGAGACTGTGGTGCTATTGAAATTGAAATTAGGAAACATATTACGGGAGCATAGCTTTTCTTAGATAAAAGTATTGCATGTTAACAATTTATTTTATATATATATATATTATATATATATTATATATATATTAATTAAATGTGCTGGTTCAGGGTTGCTAAGCTTAAACATATGTTCATTAAAAATGTTTATTTAGACCCAACAAGCTTACTTCTGTGTATGTGTTCACACAGAAAATATATGTGAATATTCAAAGAGCCACATTATAATAACTATAAGTAGTTTAAATAACTTGAAGGTCTACCAATTGAAGATTGGATGAATACAATTTGGTATAGCCAGTGCAACCATGGTATCAGGCTCTAGAAATGATGATGTACTGAGACATGCTACATTGTGGTGGAACCCTGGAATCAGGCCAGGGAAGAATCTGGAAACTACATGCTGTGTGAATCATTTGGATTAGCCACCAGAAGACGCCAATCCCCAGAAAATAGATAAATTCATTCTTGGTGCTAGAAAAGAATGAGGAATGACTGTTAACAGGGTTAGGGTTTCTTGTTTATCTGCACTCATGTGTTGTGCTTAACATGTCTGTATGTGGGTACAGGTGTGTGCAGGTATGAACAACCACAGATTCCAGAGTTCAGTCTTGGTTNAAAAAAAAAAAAAAAAAAAAAGAAAAGAAAAATATAGTGCAATACTTCCATAAAAAATTATCATTCTTGAGTTCATCCCTAAAAGACAGTATGCAGATGCTTACTGATGGGCTGGATGTTATTTATATTGTCAGTAAAATTCAGTGCTAGTTATAAACATATTCTTGGCCACCAAATACTGTTGATTCTATATAATGTTAAGAAAAGTAGATGAAACTGAATTTTCTGTTATAGTTTGTACTGTAAACGCATGTTAAGGCCCGTTTAAGATATGTTTGTCTAAAATTTTTCTTCTTGGAAAAGCTAAAAACGATCAATCCCAATCCTCATTTATAATAGTTAAAAATCAAAGTCTTCGGGGAAAGTGACTAATATGAAAATAAGTGCCTAGAATCCCAGCACTCCAAAGACCAAACGAAGGAGGGAGGATCACAAGGTAAGCCCAAGTGTGTAGCAGTGTAGCAGGACCCTATCCAAACCCAAAAAAAAAAAAAAGCATCTTTACATTTATTAAGCAGTACACATCTTTCTTTTTTAAATTTTATTTATTTTTGTATGTGTATGAATGTACCATCTGCATGTAGGTTTGTGCACCCGTGTGTCGTGCAATGCTACGGAGGTCAGAAGAGGGGCTTGGATTCCCCTGGAACTGGAGTTCTCCAGGAATTGGAGTTACAGATGGTTCTTAGCCACCATGTGGGTGCTGGGGATTGAACCCGGGTCCTCTGCAAGAGCAGTGGGTGTTCTTAACCGCTAGGCTATCTCTCCAGCCCCCACATCTTTCTTTATACTCATGTAACTAGAAGAAACTGAAGGAACTGGAATATAAGAAGACATATTTCAGTTTCAAAACATTAAGTTCATAAAGTACAAGTTAAAATCATGGTAAATATTCATTGCAGAGCAACAAGAGTTTACATTCTTTAAAATAGTAACTGAGTTCTGCTCATACCTCTTCCTTATTCTTAATAGCTCTAACTCTATATTTTGTGTGTGCAGTCTGTTTTGTGTCCAGCGGCAGTATCTTACAATACTTACACCAGCTAGCCTTGATCAGCTCTAGTCACGCAATCTTCCCACCTCTATCTAATGAGTAGCTCACACTGTAAGTCTATTCTGCCACACCTGATTCTGACACCTTTATATCTTGATAAGAAAATACAGATTCTACTGGAGCTCTTTAATATTTGCATGAATATGCATAATCCATAGGTGAAGGGAGATGGGAATGGAGATCTTATTTTTCTGAAGATAAAGAAGGACTTCTCATGTCCTCCTACTGAAGCAACAGCAGTCAATATGAGAAACAACTGTGTTCTGGGTAGTTGGTTTGGGTAGTCACAGTGCAAACTCTAGAGTCTTTTTAAGTATTGCTTTATTCGTGAACTAAGACATGTGACTGGAACTTCTCTGGAGTTTGGATACTCTCTGGAAAAGTTTAGAAGACAGATTGGTTCATCTGCTCCCAGTTTTGGCATTCCTTCTGGGTAAGGCTGCTTCCAGCTTCTGTGGGTCTCATGGGAGTTTTTGCCCTTCCTCAGACACTGTGTCAACAACTTGGCCATTCATTACTGATGTTAACTCTGGATTTCTGTGGTCAGTACAACAGTACAACTCTCTTGGCTCAATAACACACCAGAGGGCCCTGACTTGAGGGAACCTTGCCCACTTCGGTCTACTGAAATTTTCACAGGTTCCACTGGTATTCTGCCTTCTGTTCAGTCACTTTAAATGGTCTTCACAGAATCTTGTATTTTATTCTTGAGGATTGGCATCCTATATGAAAAATAAAAGAAGCCAAACCTTTTGTTGTTATTGTCTCCTTCTAGTAAATACATTTAGATTTGGTAGAGGGAGGGGGTTCAGACACTCTGATGAAACATCTTCAAAGATTTTGTCTTCTAAAATGAGAAACGGTGCTGGGGAAATGTGATTTTTATACGCTTATTCTTTTTTATTGAATTTTTGTGTATTTCATACAGAACATCTCAATCAATCTTAATCACCTTTGTACCTCCATTCCCTATTGGGTCCTATTCTCTCTTTGCAAGTGCTATACATTAAGAAAGCCTTTCTTCATCTATAGAACACTGTATCATATAAAAAGAATTGGGTCTTTGAATACGTATGTCCCACACACTTTTTCTCCTTGAGGATTGCTTCATCACTAATTACACGTGTGTGTGTGTGTGTGTGTGTGTGTGTGTGTGTGTGTACACATGATATATGTACATAGTATGTGAAGGTACCTGTGGAGACCAGAAGATGGTGTCTTATTCCTTAGATCTGGAGTTATGGGCAGTTCTAAGCCGCCAGACAAGGCGCTGTGAATCAAGCTCTGGTCATGTGACAGAACAGCAAATACTCTTAACCACTGAGCCATCTCTTCAAGCCCATCCTGACATTTTTTTTTGAAGTTAAAATTATATCTTCTGATAGCTAGTTGTGCAGAAGTTGCCTTCCCACCTTGAACTTCAACAAGAAGAGACCAAGCCTATTGGGATTCCTGATGACATCTTTTCCCCTCAGTTGGATATTTAATCCTCCCCTCTTAGGTCTGCCCTCAGTTCTGCTTTCTGAGACAGGGTTTCTGCTTTCTCCTCTGTTCCTAAATATGTGTCTTTGCCTGGTATCTCTCTTCACTTGCAGGTTTTCCGTTTTGAGTTCTGTCATTTGAACACAGGCTTTTTCTGTGTTCTTTCTAAAACAATCAGTGTACTTTCAAGTTTCTATTTTTATTTTTTCCTTCAGCAAATGTCTGCATGCAGAAAATGTTCAAACATTCATTAAAGCTAAGGCCACCCTTTTGTCTCAGCCCAGTTTGCTGGCTTCTGGCAAAGGTGCTTAACAGTTGTTCACATTCCACTTGTTAACTAGACTGCTTCCCCTATACAGACTCCTATGTTCTTTTATAGGCTTGGATTTTATTAAAAGGAGTGGTGCTTCTTTATTTTAGATCTGAAAAGCAAAGCATATAGAATATTATTTTTTATGTTTAAAGCTATCCCTTATCTTTATGAGAATTGGATTTTGATTGTGTAGCCTTCTATATGTTTTATAAATTAAGATTACCATTTGTTTGTAGCACCTAAAGGCCACTCAGTACTTTGGTACATCAATTGAGTATAATACATACCAGAGATCAAGTAATTCCCATTTAAACTAATACTGTACAGCACTGACACCAATAAAATCTTGTTATGACACGCATGCTTGAAATTATCAAACCATTTCTTCTATTATAATTTCCCAAAACACAAAATATAATATTTTGGATACAAAATATTATATTTTGTGTTTTGATACAAAAGATAATATTATGGATCTTTGAGATCTGCATGATCATTAAGACTCTTCAGATACATACTTGAGCAAATCTTGTCAACTATGCATAGATTTCAAAAAAGATTTCTTTAAAACATTAACTTTGAAAAGCACTCAAATACACCATATTTAACTTACAGTATAATTTATCCCACTTTGAGTAACATGACTAAATATTGACTTTCATATTTATATAAGACAGAAATTGTGTAGTATCAGTATTGGTGTGTATTTATAGTATGTACATTGCTTGCTGTATATAAACAACATATCTGATAATAAGATAATCTGTGAAGAAATCAGTGCTAGGACTGGAGAGGTGGCTCTGTGGTTAAGAGCACATACTGCTCTTATGGAGGACCTGAGTTTGGTTCCCAGGACTCATTCCAGACAGCTCACAACCACCTGTACCTTTAGCTCCTGGGGAATCCAGTACCATTGGGCTCTGAAAGACCAGTATTCATGTGTACTTACCCCCACACACAATTAAAAATACAATAAAACTTACACAGTGAAATTGGCCTGAGAGTGAACATTTTTAGCTTTATGGGACATTAGTTCTTGCATGCCCAAATTGAACATCCTGTTGGCTAAATTATTCATATTCTGTTAGTTAGATTACTCTAAGCATACCGTGATTCTTGGCATGTTGGTGGTGGTGACTACCACATGATAATAATGACTTCAAGTACAGGGAGGCATCACTAACAACAGAGTTCCCAGAATATCTTAAAATTCGAGTGCTTTAGTGGACACCTATTTGATTCCAGTTAGGATGCTTTTTTTCTTGGCCCAAACACTTAGATGAACTTTCACTAATAAACATCGAACATTGAGATGTTAGATTTCCTTCATGTGAGGCCTGAGCTATATAATCATTCTTTTCCCCTGACAATAGGATCATTACCTTTTGCATTAGCTTAGAATTAACAAAATAAATACTAATCCCCTGCTTGATCAAACATAATGAATTATCAGTGGACTTCCTTATTTTGCTTATATACTCATTTCCTTCTTAAACTTCCATTGATTGGACCTTGGCCTAATACTTCCCCATGACTTAGTTATTGTATATTAGCATTATCTTGTAGGTGCTATTTGCATTTCTCTCTTACTATTGGTAAATTGTTAATTCAGGAAGATTTTCCTCCTTGAGGTAAAATTCTAAAAAGAATATATCATGTGTTCTACAAATACCGTTGAGACAAGGGGTTCCTCCAATTGAAAATTGAAAATTAGAGGAACCCCTTGTCTCAACGGTATTTGTAGAACACATGATATATTCTTTTTAGAATTTTACCTCAAGGAGGAAAATCTTCCTGAGTTAACAAATTTGGAATAAGGGCTGGAGCGATAGCCTAGCGGTTAAGAGCACCGACTGCTCTTGCAGAGGACCCAGGTTCAATCCCCAGCACCCACATGGCGGCTAAGAACCATCTGTAACTCCAATTCCAGGAGAACTCCAGTTCCAGGGGAATCCGAGAGCCTCTTCTGACCTCCGTGGCATTGCACGACACGGGTGCACAAACCTACATGCAGACAGTACATTCACACACATACAAAAAATAAATAAAATTTAAAAAATTGGAATAAAAGCAAGTAAATGATGCTTTTTGGTTGTGTTTAACCATTTTCAAGGTGCTACTTTTCTTTGAAGTCATTTCTTATGTCAGTATGATTATTTAAAATGTGTGCCCTCTTCATAGATGACTCTTGTGAAAGCAAGCTTTAAATTTCTAACAGAAGTGGCTATTGACCTAGAAAAGTGGCTGCAGCATTTAGGAAAACATTTCTCCAAGGGAGAAAAAGAACAACAATAACATCAACAACAACAACAAACAATTGATAATACTCAACTCTCCTTTGTCTTCTGTCAATATTTTCTTCTGTCAATCAGACAACAATACCAGACCTGACGATTCTGCCTTTTCCTGTGTTGATCACTAAGGGCAACACATTGTTGCCTTGTTGTTGCCAAGTTTCTCCATCACTATGGACCATTTCAGACCAGAAAAGTAAGAGGAGAAAATGGGTTCAGAGGGGCAGCACCAGGTTGAGGGGCATATTTTGCTCCATTTCACTCATAGTTAAGAATCTATAATGAGCAGACAAGTCTGGGATAAGACTGAGCCAACAAAAAGAAAACATTTCCCACCAGTGTTAACCTTTCATCCTTCTGGCCTAGGAGACAGTAAATCTTTAGAGATCCAAACTGCTAGCCAAACTTGCTTTCATTTAATTACTATGCTGTCTGGAATAGTGCTATTCTCTTGGCACTATCCCAGCCATGGATGTGAGAAGTATCATTGAGGATGTCCCTTTATATTTTCAGCCATCCAGCATTCCATCCAATTAAACAGAATATTTAGAATGAGCTTTCTGACCTGTTCTAATCCCTTTGTGTGGCATCTGTAAGCAAAGATCCAATCTGATGCTGGAAATTTTGCCCCTATGGCATCAGTCATGAATGCTCAGAGGAGCCTAATGTGTGCCATTTAACCAAATTAAACTTAAGTATAAAATTTCCTTGATATTCATAATAAGAACTCATGTGATATCCTTGGCATAAAGCAGAAAAAAGCAAGTTGCAGTCTTAGCTCTGACAGTTAATCATGTAGTAAACAAATTCAACCTTATGGAAATCAAAGTAGAAAAATGGACCAGAATTACATGGGTAGGGCACAAGAAGATGTAATGATAAACTTTCTAAATGTGCCAAAGGCCATGTCATTGACTTTGTTACAAACACCAAACCATTCTACATCTTCAGTTCCAACCATGTACTTATACATATTTATCTACATGCATATTACAACCATATACATATATACAAATGTAAATATGTAATTACTCTTTGAAAATTTAGTGCATGTGCTTAGTCTGTCTTGATTATATGCCTCTCATTCCTCTCCCTCAACTCTTCCTAGGGCTTCCATCTCAACTCCATCCCAACTTCATCTCCTCCTTTTACAATTATTAACTAATCAATTTTTATACTTATGTAGGACCTAACCCCAGATCCTATTAAAGGTCCTGCTTATTAACTGAAATTTTAGGGTGAAGAGAATTAAAAGATGATTCTACTTCTCATTTCTAATATTGTGTCTCCACGATTTTATAGCAAATTAAAGAAACAATTCTTTCTTTTGGTCAATGTGCTAAATAGCTTTAGTTGTCTACTTGACACACCTAGAAAGAGGGAACATCAACTGGGGGATATTCTCTGGTAGACTGGCCCGTGGGCATGGCCATGAGGCATTTTCTTGACTGTCGAGTAATGTGAGAGGGTTCAGCCCACTGTCGATGGTACTACTCTTGGAGATGTGGTCCTGGACTATATTGCAAAGCAGGCTGAGCTCAAGCCAGAGAAGTAAGCCAGCAAACAGCATTCCTCCAGTCTCCACAAAAGCATAACAGAGTAAATAAAAACTTAGACCAATAATGCAAGCAAAAAATAAGGTGAAAGGAAGCAACACATATCTCTCAATAATAACCTTAAATACTAATGGTCTAAACTCCCCAATCAAAAGGCACAGACTGGGAGAATGGGTTAGGAGTCTGAATCCTTCTATATGCTGTCTACAAGAAACACATCTCACCCTCCAAGAGAGATACCACCTTAGAGTGAAAGGAAGGGAAAAATATTCCAAGTGAATGGTACCAAGAAACAAGCTGGAGTAGCTATTCTAATATCAAACAAAATAGACCTCAGAGTAAAATTAATCAGAAGAGAAAAAGAGGGCCATTATATCCTTATCAAAGGAAAAATAAACCATGAAGACTTCACAATCCTAAATCTTTATGCACCAAACTCTGGTGCACCTAACTTTATAAACATCACTCTGCAGGACTCAAGACACAGATTAATCCCAGCACACTAACAGTGGGGGACTTCAATACCCTACTGAGCTCCTTGGATAGATAACAGGACAAAACATAAGCAGAGGGGCATCAGAATTGCACAATACAATACACCAAATGGACCTCACAGCCATCTACAGGATATTCTACCCAAACACAAGAGAATATACATTCTACTATTCACCTCACAGAACATTCTCCAAAATCAAACACATACTGGGACACAAAAGAAATCTCAACAAATAGAAAAGGATTGAAATCATTTTATGCATTCTATCAGACCACAGTGAAATAAAGCTCAATATGAACACCAGAATAAGCCCAACTAGCTACAAGAACACATGGAGACTAAACAATTCAATCCTGAATGATGAATGGGTCAGGGAAGAAATAAAGAGTGAAATAAAAGTATTCATGAAACTGAATGAAGAAGACAATACAACACAACAAAACCTGTGGTATACTTTAAAAGCAGTCTTAAGAGGGACAGTTATATTGCTAAGTGCCCACATCAAAAAAACAGAAAGGGAACAAATAAAGGATCTAACATTGCAGCTAAAAACACTTGAGAGATAACAGCAAATTAATCCTTAGCCCAATAGACAGGAAGAAATAACAAAAACCAGAGCAGAAATCAGTGAAATGGAAATAAAGAAAACAGCACAAAGAATCAGTGAAAACAAAAGCTAGTTCTTTGGAAAGACAAACAAAATAGACAGACCTCTAGCCCAGTTAACCCAAAGAAAGAAAGAGCAACTCCAAATCAATAGTATTCATGATGAAAGGGGAAACATCACAACAGACAAAGATCTAGACATGCATATGAGAATGCTTCAAAAACCTATACTCTACTAAATTTGAAAACCTAAGAGAAATGGATGAATATCTGAAATACTGGGAACCAACAAAGCTTAACCAAGGAGAGATTGACAGTTTAAACAGACCCATAATATTTGAGGAAATTGAAGATGTAATTAAAAAAAAACCCTCCCAATTAAAAAAAAAGCCCAGGCCCAGAGGGTTTCACAGCAGAATTCTAAAAAACATTTAAAGAGGTCTTACAACCATTACTACTCAAACTGTTGAGAAGGATACAAACAGAGGGAATTCTCACAAATTCCTTCTATGAAGCCAGCATCACTCTAATACCAAAACCAGGCAAAGATACAACCAAAAAAGAAAACTATAGACCCATATCATTAATGAACATAGATGCAAAAATTCTCAACAAAATACTTGTAAATCGCATACAGACCCACATCAAAAAGATCATCCATCATGATCAAGTTGGATTCACACCAGAGATGCAGGGATGGTTCAACATATGTAAATCAATAAATATCATAAGACACATAAATGGACTGAAAGACAAAAACCACACGATCTTCTCAATTGATGCAGAAAAAGCCTTTGACAAGATCCAGCATCCCTTCATGTTTAAAGTTCTAGAGGGAATTGGACTGGAGGGAACATTCCTCAACATGATCAAAATCATATATAGCAAACTCACTGCCAACATCATCCTAAATGGAGAAAAACTGGAAACATTCCCCATAAAGGCAGGAACCAGGCAAGGCTGTCCCTTATCACCACTCCTCTTCAACATAGTGCTTGAAATGTTTGATAGGGCTATAAGACAAGAGAAGGAAATTACAGGAGTACTAATCAGAAAAGAGGAAGTTAAGCTATCCCATTTTGTAGATGCTATGATAGTTTACCCAAAGGATGCTAAAAACTCCACCAGAAAACTCCTAGAAACTATTAAGAGTTTCAGAAATGTGGTGGGATACAAAATAAACCTAGAAAAATCAGTAGCCTTTCTTTACTCCAACAATAAACAAGTGGAGAAGGAATGTAAGAAGACCTTCCCACTCACAATAGCCTCAAAAAATATACCCGGGAACAAACCTAACCAATGACTCCAAATTATCTCTGCAACAAAAATTTTAAACCCCTGAAGAAGGAGATTGAAGATGACATCAAAATATGGAAAGACCTCCCATGCTCATGGATTGGAAAAATTAATATAGTAAAACTGTCCATTTTACCCAAATTGATATACAGATTCAATGCAATCCCAATCAAAATCCCTATGCATTTTTTCACAGACTTGGAAAAAAAAATCCTTAGATTCATATGGAAAAACAAAAGACCCCCAAATAACTAACACAACCTTGAGTAAAAAGTGCAATATAGGAGGGATTGCTTTACCAGACTTCAAGCTCTATTACAGGGTCATAGTCATAAAGACAACCTGGTACTGGCACAAAAACATATTCCTTGACCAATGGAACAAGACTGAAGATCCAAACTTGAACTGATACAAATTCAGCCACCTCATATTTGGCAAAGGGGCTAAAAAAACAACCTCAATGGGGAAGGATAACATCTTTGGCAAATGGTACTGGCAAAATTGGATCACCATTTGTAGAAGAACAAAATTAAACCCCTACTTCTCACCCTGTATAAAACTCAACTCCAAGTGGATCAAAGATCTCAACATAAAACCTGAAACCCTGAAGGTGATAGAAGAAAAAGTTGGCAGCAACCTATAAGACATAGGTGTAGGAAAAGACTTTTCTAAATAAGGTCAACAGTTGACAAATGGGACCTCATCAAACTCAAAAGCTTTGCACAGTGAAAGAAACAATCAAGGAAATGAAGAGAAAACCCACAGAGTAGAAGGAAATCTTCACTGGTGATACATCTGACAGAGCACTAACATCCAGAATAGACTACTCAGAAAACAAAGTAAGAAGAAAAAAATACCTACTCAAAAGATGGTGTAAAGCTCTGAATAGAGACTTCACCAGTGAGGAAGTAAAGATGGCTGAGAAACATCTTAAAAAGTGTTCAACATCATTAATAATTAAGGAAATGCAAATTAAAATCACTCTCAGATATCATCTCACTACTATAGGGCTGGCTAAGTTCAAGGACACAAAAGACAACAAATGCTGGAAAGTTTGTGGGGAAAGGTGAACACTCATCCACTGCTGGTGGGAATGTAAACTTATACAACCATTATGGAAAGCAATGTGGAGAACCCTTAAAAGACTCAAAATGAGCCTATCACCTGACCCAGCCATACCACTCCTGGGTATATATCCACAAGACTCCTCCAACAGCAAAGATAGATGCACATCCATGTTTATTGCAGCTCTCTTCACAATAGCAAAGAGCTGGAACCAACCCAAATGCCCTTCAACAAATGAGTGGATAGAGAAAATGTGGTACATCTACACAGTGGAGCTCTATGCAGCAGTAAAGAAAGATGACATCATGAACTTTGCAGGTAAATGGATGGAACTTGAAGCCATTAAGCTAAGTGAAGTAACAGAGTCCCCCCAAAACAAATGGGGAATGTTTTCCCTCATTTGTGGTTGCTAACACCAAATCCCCAGTTGAAAGTCAAGCTGAACAACATTGTGGTTATATTTCTTTTTATCTGAAAGTAACTGTGTTGTTATAATATAAATCATTTAAGGGCCTCTGGAATCAACCTAACGCTTATTTTCAGACTCTGTAATTACTGTATATGGTGGAAGGTATGTATTCATATTTTAGAGTAACATAAAATTAAAGGGGGAAAATGTGATTTCCTAAACATTTTGTAATTAACATACAGTTTATTCTCAGAGGTCATAACTTTAATGCATATGTGATGATTATATACAAAGGGGAGGGAAAAACAACAACATAAGGACTAGGTTAAAGAACTGAATGATACAGTTAAACTCTGCCCCAAACAACAAGCCTCTGCAGGGAAAAACTGAAAATTCTGAGAGAAAGACGCAAGGCATGTATGGCAGAAGGCATGAAAAAGGGTGGGATGGGGGCAGGGAGAAGGGAATGTGTCCAAATTGGACTGAAAGACAATGAATTAAATACACATTTCATCAATAAAAGTATTTTAAAAAATTTAAAAATCAGCTATTCCTCCCTCAAAATCTGTATTTTTAAAAGTTAAACTTTTCAAATAAGGTCAGTAAATAAGGAAATGTAGGTTTACAAACACAACACATTTTAAAGTTTTGGGTTCATAATGTAAGTAACTAAGAGAAAGGGAATATAATTAGTATAGTTTACTTTCAAAAACTTTGTTTATCAAGTAAAAATAAAAATCAGAGTAAATATTCATTGCAAAAATTGACATTTGCTCTTTAAAAGTAACCATTACCAGCTGGGCATGGTGGCATACGCCTTTAATCCCAGCACTCAGGAGGCAGAGATAGGTGGATTTCTGTGAATTCAATGCCGTCTGGGTCTACATAGCAAGCTCCAGGCCAGCTGGGACTAAAGGGAGACCCCTATTACTGCATTTCTACTCTTACATTCATTCTAGATAGTCCTTTATTTATCCAAAAGAAAACATGCATAACATACTGGAGTTTTTTCCTTTAATATTTGCTTGATTATGCATAAATGCATATTTGGTTATTTTCTGAAGAAAAGATGGACTCTGTCTTCCCAGTTCCCTGACAAGACTGTGAAAATATGAGAAACAGCTGCATTTGAGAAACTAGGAACTTTGTGTGTTTGAACTTCTCTGGCCAGGCTATTCTCTAGGAACACGTAGAAGACAGATTGCTTAAACCTAAACCTGCCTTCGGTTCTGATAGTCCTTCAGAGTGATGCTGCTTCCGGCTCCTGAGGATGGCCACGGAGTTGTCTTCTCTTGGACACTGTGTAGAGCAGGTATCTTGATCATTCACTACTGACATGAACTTTGGAATCTTTTAGGTCAGTGCAAATCCCTAAGCACAGTTTTATAGCTGAATCCCTGACCTAAGAGCCTTAATTAACCCTGGTTCATGAGTTCATGGAAATGTCCTTTGACGTCTTCACTGTTCCTGGTTCCCTTCCTTTGGTCCCTGTCTGTCACCTTACTTAGAAGTCTTTGTTAAAAGCTGTTTTAGTCTTGAGACTTAGTATTAAATAAAAGAAAATCTTCCATCCTTGTTATTTTCTTCTCCTAAATACATAAATATAACTTGATGAAGGTGAATTTAGGTGCTATATAGACATGTCTTTAATGATTTAATTATCTTAAATAAGAAATGGTGTTAGAGAGAACACCAGTATTCTATGTTTGAAAGTAATGTACAATCTGAACACCTTGCCTCATTTATAAGTCCTTGATCTCTGTCGCAGGTCTGGGTGTTGTTCACATTCCTTGCCCCTGTTTGCATGAGGATGGCTTTAATAAGTCACATTATCTTCACCCCTTCTCTTTCTTGTTACAGATAATTTTTTTCTTTTTTTTAACATTTTTTTATTGATGCTTTGTGCATTTCATACATCATTTTCCAATTCAGTTCAGGCATATTTCCCTTTCCCTTCCCCCCCACCCCCATCCCAACCGAGATCATGCATTCTGCCATGACTGTCCTGCATATTTCTCTCGGGTTTTTTTTTTTCCATTTTTTAGCTATAAGTGATAATCCATGAGTACAAGCATCCTTCATGTAAAACCAATTTGCAGGCTGTTGTGCCCAAACCCCCACAGCCCCACCTTCCAGCGGGGGGTCAGGTTGATCAAATGAGGGTCCAGACTACATTGCTGTAGTTTCACCATTCACCCCAATAGCAGCCCTTACATTCTACCATGCCCCCTCTTCCGCAGATTATTCCCTGGGCTTAGAAAAGGGGCATAGGTGGATGAGAAGCAGAACAGTCCACTCTGGAGCGTTTGTCTTGGATTCTGGTCAATTCTGGACTGTTTCCTTTCAGGGCTGAGTTTTGTGTCTAGGAATGCAGCATATGTCTGTAATCAACCAAATCTAATTGGCTATTGGCTCTCTCCTTGGAGGATATAACCCATGGTATGATGCACAAGCTTACACTACAGGTTAGGAGATGTCATAAGCCACAGTAAGACCCTGTCATATTTAACAGGAAAAAATGTAATTCATGGATCAACATATCATCTAAACATATGTGTCTATATCAAAGTAACCTACCATAACTATTAATGCTGTTTAAATACCTATATATCTAATTGCTTGTGCTTCATTAGTAGGATCGAAAGGTTATTCACGGATAATTTTTTTCACTGTGTCTTCTGAGAGCTAGTTTTCTAAAAGATGACTTTCCATATTGAATCTTAAAAAAATCACAAGCTTCAAAATATCTAGAAGGACTGGTATTGAAGGATTGTCAACCCAAAAAAGATACATGTTTGAGATGAAGAATATTTGGCCTTTAAATGAGTTGATATTATACACCATAAATATGTAAACTGTATGTAATTAAAGTAAAATGAAAGTTGGGCTGGAGAGATAACCTAGCGGTTAAAAACATCGACTGCTCTTGCGGCAGACCTGGGTTCGATCCCCAGCAACCACATGGCGGCTGAGAACCATCTGTAACTCCAATTCCAGGAGAACTCCAGTTCCAGGGGAATCCTCTTCTGACCTCCGCGGCACACTACATGGGTGCACAAACCTACATGCAGACACATTCATACACATAAAAAAATAAATAAAATTAAAAAAAAAAGTAAAATGAAAGTAAAGGGAAATGTAGTTGGTATTGTTGGCATTTACAGCAGTGGATCTTCTTCTGCTATTGATACTTTACTGTCTCTCCTTTTAAAGTCTCCCTCTGGTCTTTCCATAGCTGTCTGTTTCTGATACCAGAATCCTGCTTTACGCTTCCAGGGCCTATAATTTTTCCTCACTTCTAGGCTTCAGATACAAGTTTGTTCTTACTTGATCATAGATAATACTGTGTTCTTTGTAATATAATCAGAGGATTTTCAAGTTTTCATTTTCATCCCATAAGCTTGGAAGAGTTTCAGACTTTCAGAGAAATTGAGGGTCTTCCTTTGTCTCTCTAGAGAGTTGCTTGCTTTCTATTCATTACACTTAGATATCATTTCATATCATTTCCTATCCCTTTCTACAATGGGACCACCTGTATCTAATCCACTCCACAAAGTCCCTCAGTTATACCTGGAGAAGAACCTTTTAACATTTGAAAGTGCTCTGTTTGTTTTGTTTTGTTTTGTTTTATGTTTGAGAGGGAGACATGGGTATACGTGTGTCTGTGTACACGTGTGCATGTGCAGGTAGAGGCCAGAAATCAAACTTGGATTTTGTCCCTCTGAACCCACCCAACTTTTTGATCTCTCCCTAGAACCTACAACTCACCAGTTATGCTAGACTATTTGGCCGCCATCTCCAGGGATCTTCCTATCTCTGCCTCCCTTGCACTGATGTTTTGTTTGTATGATTTTGTTTGTTTGGTCTTTTTGAGACAGGGTCTCACTTTAATCTCAGCTGGCCTGGAGCTCACTATGTAGAGCAGGCAGGCCTGGTACTCAAAGAGATCTAACTGCCTCTGCTTCCCAAGTGCTAGGATTAAAGGCATGCACCATCATACTGGGTGTAGCACTGAGTTTTTATGTAGGCCTTGGAGAGTGAACTCAAATCTTTGCGCTTGGATAGAAAATACTTTACTTACTGAACCCTGTAATTTTACAACTTGAAGTCATTCTTTATAACATATGTTTTTCTACATTTGAATGAGAAGTGAAACCTTTGTCCAAGCATGTGGAAGAGAGCCTTTCAAAAACAGATTAAGTAAAAAATAGTCCTTTCACAGGACACTTTCAAGATATTTGAGACTAATCTAAAAAGAAGATGATCTGGAATTCTCTGACAGCTTAGTAGCCCGAAGAGACCATCTGCTTTCCTGCAGTGGTGTTTTTGAAGACTCTTCTTCAAAGTATTCTGCTGTTAGTGCAGAACAAGATCAATGAGTAGGTTTTCCATGTCACAAGGAAAGGCAGTGGATGAAAGACCTCAGTGTCCACGCCTTGAAATTGAAACCTCCTTTTCTATAGAGAACTACCTAGAGGTTTCTCAGGCAGGTATTTAAGAGGGAAGTGGTTCACACCCATGTCTACCACCTTATAAACTCAGAGTCGACATTTATGTATCAGAGAATCGTTAAAAAAATCTTCCTAGATCTTTGGGTAAATTTCAGATCTACAAAGTTCAAGTGGGAGGAGAGTCTGCTCAGAAGTACTCTTTCATTGCTGTTTTTAAGCCTAATCCTTTTGCTCTTAGACTGACTCAGATTTGCAGAGCTGAAATCGCTATTATCGCTCCCCAATGACTAGTGGTGACATTTGATTTCATGAGTTGAGATAAATTTTATTTAATTTGCTGAGAATTTTTCTAAAAGAGCTTGACCTGAAAGTCAGTGTGTCACGTTGAAAATATTAAATTTGCGTTCTCAAATATATCTATCATATTAACATTTGACCTCATGAAGGTAAGGTCATTTCAAAGTAGTATACAAAATTTAAATCCTGAAAAGATAAAATAAATATATTTTAGGATACAAACTCCTTTTTCTAGGTTAGAAAATATAATTCTCCTCTTTCTCTATCCCAGAAGTACATTTGATATTTTAAAATGCAATGTTAAAGAGTTTAGGCCTTAGAATACTGCTATATTATTTCGACTCTGGGTCTCATGCATGATCAATCTGACTGTAAGAAAGCTATTGACCATCTCTCTTATCAATTTCCTCATTAATAAAATGAACCAAGAGACAATACTGCCACATAGGGATTCTATATCTATAAAGTGAGTACTACAATTAAATTAAATTAAATTAAGTACAGTTAACAAAATTAGAATCAAGTCTTACTATTTACCTATTGCCTGGATCACATGCTATCATAATATATGAAAAGCTGTGATGAATTTCTAAATATTTGGAGAGTTGTTTAAGTGCATACATTCTGTAGGGACATGTAGAGCACCATGCCATGCTTTCTTCTTCCATTCATTATTTTGGTTCTGGAATTGATTGACACAGATAAGTGGACACTGTCTCAATTAAATGTCTCAGAGACATTTAATTGCTAAATTCCAGAGCTGAATCCATTTGGACAGAAATTACAGAATAGAGTTGGTAGTTCTGAGATGGCACCAGGTATGTCTGGAGAGAAATATCAAGATAGAAATTTAAGGGGACATAGTACTCCACTCTGTGTATTTGCACTTTTCAATGAGCAATGCCTCTAATTCACTCATTTGTCACCAGGTTACTTTTTGATACCTTTTAGGTTATAACTTCACATCTCATGTAACTTATTATTTCTCTCTGAATATAAATATATGGCTTATATCTGATAACATATAGCATAGTTTATTTGAGGGGCATGGGTGTCCTGACTTGGACATTTCTCAGAGAATCTAGCATTTCATTATCTAAAATAACATCTTCTCTCCCACCACTAACTCCTCTGAACACGACTTACTCCTCTGAAGGCTAGTCTCTAGAACAAGGTCTTGAGAATGCTTAGAAACATGAGCTATAATTAGCATTCATCCATTTATACAGCCATCCACACCCGTAGTCACCTAAGGTTCTTCTCCTGTAGAAACTACTAATGACCAGAAAGGGATTGGAAGTCCATTTCTAAAAGTTATCCTCCTGAAGTGGAACGATGGCTCCTTCCTTCCCCTAATTTTCCATCAGCAATGATATAGGTTAAATTGGGACCCCTTTCAAATTCATGGATTGTAATGACTTTAGTTAGAAGCAGAATTGTTTTAAATATGGTTAGTTAAGATGATGGATAGAGGAGTAGAGAGGTCTTACTGTAGTATTTCTAGTATACTGCTTAAAATGGAAAGACTGGGACTGGAGAGGGGGCGCTCAGCAGGTAAAAGTACACACTGCTCCTGCAGAGAATCTGAGTTTGTTTCCCAGAAGCCATGTTGGGGTGGCTCACAGCCTCCTGAAACTTCTAGTCTCAGGGGATCCAACACCGATTTCTGGCTTCCATAGGCAACTGCACATAGACCTAGAATCGTGTGCACGTACACCCATACAGATACACCTAGAATTATGCATAATTTTAAAGATATCTTTTAAAATGGGAAGGTATATTACAGAAACACACATAGTGTATGTCATATAAAATGGAAATTGTCTGTAGAAAGCATCCTCCCTAGTGCCTGCCGATTATACATGGCTCTGTTGATATCTTGATAGAAGACTTCTATTCTCTAGAACTTTAATTCAGTAAATTTCCCTTGTTTATGCCACACAATTTATAATGCTGTATTGTACAAGCCCTAGTAAATTAAGGCAATAAAAATGTAATTAATCTCTTTCAGTTAAACTATGAAAATTATACTTACTCCCTAATAACATAGTTTAGATATTTCTTTGTGAACAAAATCTGCCTCCATGTTATTCCTAAAATTTTTAGGAATTTCCAAAATTAAGCTTAAACATGTTAATCATCTGTTCCCATATATACATATATATATATATATATACATATGTTTATATATACATATACATGTATATATTGATTTATTAATTTGGCTCTAATTTATAATTCAAATTCTGCAAATTAATGATCCAGTCTGGATTAGAAGTGAAGTAATCTACTATGCTTGTTAATTTTCATAAATATAAATTTGGCTTAATATGCTATTTTTCTGTCATATGTAAAATTTTTGTTTGAATTGGCTAGATTTTGTAAACAGAATAACAAATCAACTAAAATTCCTAATTTTCATATGTATTATATATATTCCTGATATTTATATACATAAAATATTCATCAAGTTTATTATTTTGCATTAGTGTGTATATGTTTATGTGCACAGTGTGTCTCATCAGCCTCATATATCCAACACATTACTCATGTGATCGCAGTCCATTATTAAACAGTCCTTTGTAACTTCTAGCAATTGTTATAGTGGTGACTGTTCAAACCACAATAGGACAAGGTCAAAGATTACAGAATAATATTGATGTTTTGGTAGTTATTTTCATAATAAATAATCATAATTATGCATAATAGTGAAATTGACTAAATTAGTATAAACAAAAGATATAGAAAGCAGCCCTTATCTAAGACAGGGTTCTTACACTGAATGTTATTGCTGGGAATTTGAATTTTCATAAGTTGTCTACATTATCAGGTGAAATTTCAAAATTTTCACATTAATCTTTTTTTTTTTTTTTTGTATTTTCGAGTCAGGGTCTCCCTTTAAGTCCCAGCTGGCCTGGAGCTCACTCTGTAGATCAGGCTGGCCTTGAACTCACAGAGATCCACCTGCCATTGCCTTCCGAGTGCTAGGATTAAAGGCATGTGCCACCATGCCAGGCTCACATTAATCTTAAATCACTCAAGCCCACCACTTCAGACCTTGTCCTTGGACTCCCTGCCATTTGACACTAACTTTCTTTCACATCTAGGACTTTGAAAATATTTTTTCTTCTGACTTGGCCAACTTCATTATTTTCCCCATTAATCACCACCTAAGATGAAAATTGTAAGAAAAGTACTTGAAAATGCCCTAGGTATAAATCCCCAAAGAGATCCAATATATGAAGTCTGCATTACTTACATTTAGGAAACAAACTGACGTTTTGTCCCTCACCACAAAGTCTTCATGCAAAAATCAATGAACTGTTCTGCTTTCATGAACTTGATTTCCCTTTATCTTTTTCACAATAAAGCAGAACATAGGAAATTAATGTCATAAGTAACTAGATTCCCAGCTTTGCTCCCTGATGCTGAACATCTGCATACTTCAAAGATGATGCGGAATCTTTAAGATAAAGCAGCATGTTGTTTTCTTCCTGGTAATTGATAGTCCAGGAGAGGAAACAGTGTGCATGGTGAAGTGCTGTTCTGAATTCAGCTGAGTGTCTCTTACCTTAAATGCTTGAGAGAAGAAGAGTTTCAGGTTTTGGTGCTGTTTCAAGTTTGGAGTTTTTGCATACACAGAATGAGCTCTCTGGGGAAGGAGACTCAGATCTAAATAGGATAATTTTTAATAA
This sequence comes from Rhizomys pruinosus, assembly GCA_009823505.1. Classification (NCBI taxonomy): domain Eukaryota; kingdom Metazoa; phylum Chordata; class Mammalia; order Rodentia; family Spalacidae; genus Rhizomys; species Rhizomys pruinosus. The sequence goes on along the minus strand of VZQC01005157.1, from coordinate 1,749,628 downwards.
AATATTTTATTGGCATTTTGTGTGTTCTATACATCATTTCTCAGTCCAATTTGGACACACCCCCTTTTCCATCCCCCCACCCCACCCCGGTTCATGCATTCTGCCATACATGTCTTACATCTTTTTCTCTGTCTTTTTAAAGATTTTCCCTGAAGAGGTTTATTGTTTGGGCAGGAGTTAACTGTTTCAGTCAGTTCTTTGATACAGTCTTTCTGTCCTTGTTGGTCCCTCCCATTTGTATTGCTCCAAAGTATGCCAATATATATGTCACATATATACCAAAATTATGACCTCTGAAAATAAACTGTATGCTAATTCCAAAGTATGTTTAGGAGTTCACATTTTTCCCTTTAATTTTATATTGCTCTAATATATGACTATATACCCTCCACACATATACAACAATTACAAAGTCTTAGGGTTTTTTTTTTTTTTTTGGCCAGTTAATTCTAGAGCCCATTAAGGGATTCCCATTATAACAGCACAGTTGCCAACAGATAAAAAGAAATATAACATTAACTTTGCTCAGCTTGCCTTTCTAACTAGGGATTTGGTGCTAGCTTCCACAAATGAGGGATACCATTCCTTATTTGTTTTTCTGGGACTGTGTTACTTCACTTAGCCTAATGGCTTCAAGTTCCATCCATTTACCTGCAAAGTTCATGATGTCATATTTCTTTAGCACTGCATAGAATTCCATTGTGTAGATGTACCACATTTTCTCTATCCACTCTTCAGTTGAGGGACACTTGGGTTGCTTCCAGCTCTTTGTATTGTGAAGAGAGCTGCAATAAACATCAATGTGCATGTATCTCTGTGACAGGATGAGTCTTGTGGGTAAATACCCAGGAGTTGTATCACTGGGTCAGGCTCATTTTTAGTTTCCTGAGAGTTTTCCACACTGCTTTCCATAGGGGTTGCATGAGTTTGCATTCCCACCAGCAGTGGATGAGTGTTCCCCTTTCCCCACAACCTCTCCAGCATTTGGTATTTATTTTTTGGTATTTATTATTTGGATTATAGCTAGTTTGACCAGAGTAAAATGAAATTTTCTTATGTTCCGTTTAATCTGACACTCATAACCTGAAGGTAATTTTGATTTTAGTGCTTCTTTGTTTAAACTTTGGTGATAAAAAGTCATGTATGAAGGTTTCTCCTTGTGATACCATGTCAGCATGCAACAAAGAAGTGTGTTTTGGTGTCATTTCAGATTTTGGTTTTGATCAGTCTGTTTTATAAATCACACTGATTACTCTACACTTAAATTTAAGCCCAGGCATACAATTTCTTTGACCCCACTTTTTAGAGTTGCTTCCTTTTCTGCTTAATAGAACATGAAGATGGGTGCAGTCACATTTTAAAATGCACCCAGTAGTATTTGGATTACATGGAGTTGCATCATATTGCCTGGCACCCTGGACTGAGTCTCTAGGTAGCTTGGGTAGAGCCACAGCTCTCATGGGCACAGAATATTAACTCCTCTTGCAGCAAAATAAAGAGCAGCTGGCTGAGGAAGGTGTTTGTCTGTAGAACAAAGGTGATGAGAGAGTGGGGGACAGAGTTTTATTTTCAAGCTTCCACACCAGGTGCTGAGTGACATCATATGCTGTTCCCTGTGAGGCAGATGATTTCTTTGAAAAGAAACAAATGTTTCAGTATCATTTGTCCTTTGTCTATAAAAATTCTAATTATGGCTGTGTGGTGGTGATAGTACACATCTGGAATCTCAGTCCTTAAGAGGCCAAGATGGGAAAATCATGACATTGAAGGGAGGCTGTTCTACTACATATTAAACTTCAGGATACCCTGAACTAAATAGTGAGAATTTTGTCTCAAGAAACAAAAGAAAGAAACAGAAAGGAAAGAGAAACAAAAGAAAATTTAAAAAATGAAGTCTTCAATATTTTTGAGTCAGTTTCATAAAAAGTTTACTAATTGATGGTCAAGAACAGTGGGTGCAAATTACAAGAGAAAATATAATTTTTATACTAGTTTTTGTATGTTTTTATTGAAATTTGTGTATTTCATATAGAACATCTTAGCCTTGTTATACCTCCTCTCCCACCTGCACTCTATCACAGCCCCCTGACTGTATTTCATGCATCTGTCCTTTATGTTAAGGCCTATTGAGCCAAATTAGTAGTCCCAGATGCCCTTCACTACAAGTTTATCTACGGGGGTCTAATCAGCCTATCTAGAGTCACTTCCATAAAGATGAGCTCTTCCTCATCCAGTAGTAATCAGTTCTTTGCCTAAGACTGGCCCCTGCACCCTCCTCCGGCCATTTCTACAGTTCTGTGGTGGGTTTTTGTCAGCTTAAGTTTACATGGGTCTCGATTGCTATAGGTTCATATGAGCAAAGTCCCAGAAGCCTGTAAGACTTCCATATGGTCATGCATCTCCTCCCTGGGTTCATACAACCTATCTGCCTGCTCTTTTGTAATGGTCCCTGAGCCCTGGGTGGGTGTTTAATCTCAGAGGCCTTTCCAGGGACCCACACTCTGTAGACCCATCCTCTCTTCCTTTGTGATTTGTGGCTCTTTGTGTTCATTGCCATCGATTGTATTAATGAAGTTTTATGTGCTTCATTTTTCTTGATCTAAAGTTCATGGGCCATTCTACTTGTTTGAAGGAGGAAGAAGCCATATTTAGAGGTTTTTTTCTACTCAGTCTAACTTCTTCAAAAGAAAGAAATGTTTTTGCTAAAGTTATTTGTAAAACAAGGTTAATAAAATAGTACATAGTAGAATGAGAAATTTCATGGGCACAAAGACTGACGAATATATATATATATATAGATATATATAATATATATGTGTGTCAGTAATGTAGGATATATATAGATATATATTAATATATTATGTAATATAATAAAAATTCTATATATCGATCGCTCATATCCTAATTGATCTAATATATATATATATATATATATAAATTACTGTGTACGTATCACTTAGTAGCTATAGAAAGTGGCCACGGAAATTGGTCTGGAACAGTGATTTTGACATTTATGTTTTGTGCTTAAACTTTTTTGTATTTTTCTATTGAAAAAGAGGCAAAAGACTAAAAGGATGAAATAGGAGAAAAGGAAGTAGAAAACACTGAAAACTGATATCTTAAGATTCTATTGCAAAGCATGGATATCACAGATGAAGAAATTTGGCTTCTGAGACCCACTGATTAACATTGCACAGCTAGAACTTGAATCCAAATCCAGCTCCCCACCTAGACTCTGATCTTTCTATTGTGATCTTCTGTTGATCCGGGACATATACGGGAAGTTTCAATTCAAACTAATTCAAAACTAATTTCAATTAGTTTGAATTTTGAAAAATCGCCATGATTCTGCTTTTTTTAAAATTGTTTCTTAAAGTTCATTATTTTATGTGTATGAGTGTACTATCTGCATATAAGTAGGTGCACCCATGTCATGCAATGCTGTGGAGGTCAGAAGAGGGTGTCAGATTCCCCTGGAACTGGAGTTAAAGAGTTCTTAGCATCCATGTGGGTGCTGGGAATTGAACCCGGGGTCCTCTGAAAGAGCAGTCGGTGCTCTTAACCACTGAGCCATCTCTCCAGCCCCGGATTCTGCTTTCTTGCTTGGCTGTGGCAATGGTGTAGAGCTGGGTGCTCTCCAAGGCTGTGGCAGTGATGCCTGTGGTTAACTGTAGAGTTGGGCTCTCCTAGGCTGTGGCAGTGATGGCTGTGGTAACTGTAAAGTTGAGGTCTCTGAGACTGTGGCAGTGATGGCTGTGGTAACTGTAGATTTGGGCATTCTCCAAGGCTGTGGCAGTGATGCCTGTGGTTAACTGTAGAGTTGGGCTCTCCTAGGCTGTGGCAGTGATGGCTGTGGTAACTGTAAAGTTGGGGTCTCTGAGACTGTGGCAGTGATGGCTGTGGTAACTGTAGAGTTGGGCATTCTCCCAAGCTGTGGCACTGATGGCTGTGGTAACTGTAGAGTTGGGCTCTCCCAGGCTGTGGCAGTGATGGCTGTGGTAACTGTAGAGTTGGGCACTCTCCCAGGCTGTGGCAGTGATGGCTGTGGTAACTGTAGAGTTGGGCTCTCTCCCAGGCTGTGGCAGTGATGGCTGTGATAACTGTAGAGTTGGGCATTCTCCCAGGCTGTGGCAGTGATGGCTGTGGTAACTGTAGAGTTGGGCTCTCTCCCAGGCTGTGGCAGTGATGGCTGTGGTAAATGTAGAGTTGGGCCCTCTCCCAGGCTGTGGCAGTGATAGCTGTGCAGATGTGAATTGGCCATTCTCCCTAGTTACAGTATTCTCTTCCTGGAGAAAGGGAAAAGTGTAATAAATGAATAATATCCAACCATATCGTCCTGTATATATGCATTACTTTCCTATGCCTAACATACTTATTAACATACTTTATTTGACATAGGGACTTGTTCTCTATCTCTAGCTGGCCTAAAGTTCGCTTTACAGCCCAACTTGCTGGCCTGACCCTCACGATCCTCTGCTTCTGCCTCCCAAGTGCTAGAATTATAGATTTGTACCATTGTTCTCAGCTTTGGTGTGTTCTCATTAACCTTGTTTTACAAATAAGCCAAGGGAAAAAAACCTTTTTGTCATATGAAATCTTTGGACAGAATAAGCATGGATTGTATAGAAGCTCCGAAGCCCTCAGTACCACCTCCTTCTCCCTAAAAATCCCCCCGTAGATGGTAAATGCTGGGATTTTGAGAGTCTTCACTGCTCCTGACACTGTTTCTCCTACATTTGTCACATATAATTTCCTCCAGATACCTGATATAACCTCCCCAAGACATTTGGTTTAAAATTAATTGGCAGTCACTGGCAGAGGGTAGAGTCACTTAAATTTGCTGTAGCAAGCACAGTGGCATCTACCAGACTACATGTCAGATTGTTCTCAGACCGCCAAGGGCAAAATAAGTGCTGAGGAAAGCTGTGGAAGGACTCGACGGTAGAGGTCCCTTCCATTCCTAATTAGCAGACAATGAGCCGTCGCCATCATGCTAGCTGTCCAGGATACCGTCAGGCAGCTGCACTGACCTTGGCAACTCTCATATTCATCTCTGTAGAACTGAGATGCAAGACTGGAAGGTTCTTCCTCGCTACATCTAAGTATGGTAAACCAGAAATGTGGAGCCTGCCTCTAGGTCATTAAAACTATCAACTTACACTGTAACACAAGGGAGGGTATCAGCCTTACTTTGGGTCAGTGTCAGAGTGGCCCCTTTCCATCTAGGGTCACATTAGCAATGCCATTTATAATTTTAGCCTGAACATCACTGAAGTTTAAATTATGTGAGACCAGTTCTTGATATGATTGGGAAAGATGTTAGAAGGAGGCTAAGTGTGAAATCACTATTGTCACTTGTTCTCTCGGCCACCAGTGTTATGACCCAAATGAATGAGATTTCTATAATTATAGTTTGAGATGGTCTAATGGTCAGATAAACAAAGCAAGTGTTCCAAGGATCAGGCTTATAGGTTTCAATGGGAGATGTGATTTAAAGTCCAAAGACAAGAAGGAGCAAAGAAGAAGATTGGAAGATGGGAAACAGGCTCTCAGTAAGGACCTAGTGTCAGAAAATCTGCAATGAAATAAAATAATCTCCCAAGCATAAGACTTCCTTTCCTTTCACCTTTTTCTTTGAATTGCTGACAGTGTGCTAACAGCAGCTGATATAGTACACTTTTCACGGAATGTCAGATTGAGAGTTTGGGAAGGGTTATTTCTGCAGGAGATTAAGGTACAAATATTTTCAGATTAGTTTCAGGGTGGCAAGATCAGCTCACAGCATGAGACTTCTGCCATCACAGAGATGGTTCATGGCACTTTTTCTTCCCTCATAAATGAAGTGGCAAAATTGCCTCTTAAGTCAAATGTAAGAAGTTAGTGCAGTTGTGTAAGGTGTCCTGGGGAGTGAGCCGCATGTCTCCTAGACTGGATTAACAGGTTAGGATGCAGGAAGAGCACTCATTGCTCTCTGTAGAGCTGGAAGACAGGAAAAAGCAGACCATGCTTGTGCTCCAGACTTCATGACCCTGAAAGAAACATTTCTACCCATTCTCCTAATACTGAAGTGAACATGCATGAGGAAAGCTGGACTACACCCACATGGACACAGGTTGACTCTATGAAAGGTCATGTTTGGATCATACATATATAAACATGTCCTATGATACACTAAGAAGTCATCTTACAAGTTATTTTCCTAGAAATCTCTTTTATCATTTACAAAAGATGTATAGATTGCTGACTACTGTTAGTTTGAAAAATAAGGAAAATATATATATATATAAATTTAAAAGGCAAAGGACTGCAATGCTATTGCAGCTATAAAGGCCTGAGCATCTCAACTTATAGTTAGAAAAGTCACTTGGTAAAGACACAGCTGTTCACTTAAAGACCTCAGACTAAGAACTGACCTTTTGAAATAAAGTCCAGAGGCAGTCCGTTTGACAAGCAAATTATAAGCCATGCTATAGCAGCAGTTGTGGGCTGGCAAGGTGAGTCAGTAGGAAAGGAGCCTGCTGCCAAGTCTCATGATCTGAATCCAATAAGTGGAACCCACACGATAGAAGGAGAGAACTGGCTCCTAGAATTGTATTCTGACCCACACATACCAAATCAATCAATATTAAAAAGTCCTTTAAACGTGATGCAGATATAGGCAACTAAGTATAAGCCACAGCCTCTGTGCTGAGGCTCTTTCTTTGCTTTAGCCTGGGTGCCGCCGGATACGATGAGGTGGAAGTGAATAAGAACTTAGCCCTGGACTGTGTTGTACACTCCTCTTTCGAGGCACCATGAGCCAGATGGACTGACTGCTTCATTGGACTTTTAGCTTCAGAGAGGATAACAGAGAGCCAAAAAGAGACAGGCTTACTCCTTCCATTGCTCCACCCTAATCCCCGTTCGCTGCTACAAACTCAGGAGTTGCAGGGGGCTGCAAAAGACTGAATACAAAATTCATATCTTCCCTATGTTCAAACTCTTGGTTTACACTTCTTAAAAGGATTAAAAGTGATATTTTTATACCAGTATGTATGCTATGTTGAAAATAATGCATTATTTCCCCTTCCCTCCATTCCACACCCTTCCTTTCAGAGTTTAAATCTTCTTATTTCAGGATTTTAGTGTCTGCTTATAAGAACAAGCTTATGTACTTGTTTTTCTGTCTCAGGCTTATGTCATTTAAAATAATGTCTTTAAATTACATCCATTGTCCTCCCAATAATTGGATATCCTTCTACTTTGTGACTGAATGATACTCCAGCTTGTGGTGTGTGCGTGTGTGTGTGTGTGTGTGTGTGTGTGTGTGTGTGTGTGTTATTCTTTTTATCCATCTTTTTTGTGGGCACCTAGGTTCATTAGGAAGTCTACCAGAATACATATGGATTCTAGGCATCATTTATCTATGCTGATGTTATGACCTTATGCTCTATACCTAGAGATGGGATAACAGAATCATATAGTAGTTATAATTTTTATGTTTATTTTGGTATTTTTTTAATTTTTATTTATTTATTTTATGTGTATGAATGTACTGTCTGCATGTAGGTCTGTGCACCCGTGTCGTGCAATGCCGCGGAGGTCAGAAGAGGGTGTCGGATTCCCCTGGAACTGGAGTTCTCCTGGAATTGGAGTTTCAGACGGTTCTCAGCCATCATGTGGGTGCTGGGAATCGAACTTGGGTCCTCTGTAAGAGCGATCAGCGCTCTTAACCGCTAGGCCATCTCTCCAACCCCCTATTTTGGTATTTTTATATATGTCAGCCAAGTGCATTTTATTTTATTTTTTTATTTTTATTTTATTTTTTTGGGGGGGACAGTCTCCCTATAGCCCCAGCTGGCCTGCAACTCACTCTGTAGACCAGGCTGGCCTTGATCTCACCCAGATCTGCCTGCTTCCTGAGTGCTAGGATTAAAGGCGTTTGCCACCACACCCAGCTTAAAGACGGTTTTAGCCACCCTGTGGGTGCTGGGAATCAAACCCAGGTCCTCTGCAAGAGTAGTCAGCGCTCTAACAGCTAAGCCACCTCTCCAGCCCCCCAAGTAGTAGTTATAATTTTTAAATTTTATTGAGAAATTTCCATAACAGTATGGAAATTTCCATTGTTGTGTTACATTCACACCAATAATCTTAAATGTTTGGTTCCTTTTTTTTCCACATTTAAATTTTTTTTTATTTTATTTATTTATTTTTATGTGTATGTACTGTCAAACACGGGTTTGTGCACCCGTGTCATGCAATGCCGCGGAGGTCAGAAGAGGGTGTTGGATTCCCCTGGAACTGGAGTTAAAGACAGTTCTCAGCCGCCATGTTGGTGCTGGGGATCAAACCCGGGTCCTCTGCAAGAGCAGTTGGCACTCTTAACTGCTAGGCCATCTCTCCAGCCCTTTTTTTCCACATTTTTGCAAGCATGTATTATATTTTGTCTTTTTTTTTTATATTAGCATGTGTAATGCTAGAGACACACTCCTTGGTGCCTTTGTCTTCCTTGAAAAACAAGAAAGATTATGTTGATGCAGTCATAAGCAGATTGTGGTTATCTAAGCATATTTTTATTCAAGATGAATTCCACCAATAAATATTGAATAGACTATCACTAGATATAAATCAAAATCAACAAACATTTTAAACACCATTGAATTGGTATATAATAGGCATTGTGGTAGAGTACAAACAGAATGAGAAATTGGACTGTTCCCTCCCTGTGTTTAATTGTGATACAACTGGCAAAGAAAAAAGTACCAATAGACTAGACACATATCAGTTAAATTAAAATACAGTCACTTGATATAATGAGTAACAGAAATAATAAGTGGTCCAGTAGAATTAAACACATGGCCATGTGATAGCCCATTATCCAAGGTCACTGCAATTAAATGAATCTGTGCAGAATCGTAGAGCATTTGGAATATTAGTATATTTTGGTCAGACCATAAAGAGTTTCCTAGCAAGGACAAAAGTGAAATAAAAGAAATATAAAATTCTTGACTACAATGAAGATAGTGGTTAACTTTTATTAAGTACTTAATATGTTCATATAAAATTGATTAATGTTCACTAAGTCATATGAGATAAGTTTAAGACATGTCAATGGAAGAATTTGGTCATAGACTAGATATAGATACCAGACATTTAGGAAATGAGAATACAGATATTTCAAGGAAATGGCAATAACTTGGGTCTTCAAGAAATCCGAGTACTTAGAGGATCAGAGAATGTATTTAAATTATAGGTGTCTTTTAAAATTGAGAAATTAATGCATGTACATACAGTATTTTGTTCAAAACCAGCCCCCATCTCCTTCCTTCCAATTCCTCCCTTATCTTCCTATTTTTTATTCTCAATATCATGTACTCTTTCTAGCAGATAGTAGTGTCCATACATGGCTATAGGGCCATCTGCTGAAACATAGGTAGCTTCACAAGCCCATATTCCTGAACTACACTGGGTCTCCCATTAATTGCTAATAACTTCTCAGCAAGATATGGGACTTCAAGAGTCCCTCCCCTATCCATGCTTCAAATTTAGCTGGATTGATCTTATACAGATCTTGCACAGAGTTTGTTCTGAGTAAAAAAATGCAAGGAGGTTTTGTTTTTCCATTAATTTAAATGGTCAGTTTCAGGAGGAGATAGTCACCAATCACTTAGAAATTTGGATCATATTTTATTTCACACCTTGCTATCAAGTACCTGATTCAGAACTTAAAACAACAAACCATTCACTTCTGACTAAGAAGATAAGACTACTTAGTTGCATTGCTTACCCAATTAAGGGGAATTAATTCTCCATATAGAAAACGAAGAAAGAGAAGACTTTTAAGATGGATAAATCCTAAGGCACGTAAGTAAGATCAAGGTCAAGGGCAAAAGAGCCCTGTCCAAAGGGTTTGATCCAGTTTACCAATAGTGGGCTACAATTTGTGACACTTTCCCAAGAGTAACAAACTAAAATGCAAGAACCTGCAAGCAGAGCCCAATATACAAATATTTTAGGAATGCTGGAGTATAGGAAAATTTCTAGGGAATCCATGGAATAATATTTCCAGTTGTTCTGCTCTCTCTCTCTCTTTCTCTCTCTTTCTGATTGTGTGAGGAGAGAGGACGTATTTCTGTATGCATATATGTACATGGCTAGGTGGGGGCTGTGGGGTAGTATGAAGGTCAGACTTTCTAACTTATTCATTTCCCATGTTATTTTTGAGGTGGGGTTTCTCACTAAACTTAGAGCTTTCCTCCTGGCTAACTTGCTGACCAAAAAGCCCCAGGAACTCTCCTTTTCCCATGTCCCCAGCACCAGTATTTACCCAGCTTTCTTCTTGAGTGCTGTGGACCCAAACTCAGGTCTGCAGGCTTACACATCAAGCACCTGACCAACTGAGTCATCTCCCATTTATTCAGATTAAAAAAAAAAAACATAAAGTTGAAAATGAATACTGAAAAATAATAGTAGATTTTTATTGGTCTCAAGAAATACTCATCCTTTTTTGTATCTTCCAAAACATAAGCCTAACATTTGAAATTTATGAAAGACACAGTGTCAAGCATGTTGTGAGGCATGGCAAAATTTTCAAATATATGGGTTCTAGCTGACCTTAAAGTATTTGTGCCTAATAGAGGCATTGTATGTTGTTAAAATATGAGTTGGGATTTGACAAGTACCATAAAAAGAGAGACAGTAGTGCTTTTTAAACTTTTAAATGGAAATTTTGGTGATCAGCAAAACTTGTCTTTTTAGAAAGTGGCCATTGAGTTGGGGTTAAAACAGATTACTTCATTTTAAAACGTGGTCATGACATAAGGACACTATCAATCAATGATTTTTAGGCAGTATAAAATACAGAAAGCTATGTATAGAAAAATCTAATTTATAGAAAACTGGTTGCATATAAAGAACACATGGAGATGTAGCTGGAAATAGCAGTGTCAACTTGACTACAATTGGTCTTGTGAAGACTAAAAACATGCTCAGGCAGTGATTTCTGGTGTTTGGCACTTCCATTACTTTCTGCTGTTCACTCACTGTGCTCTTGAGATAAATGTGACCACCTTTGGATATGCCCATCCAAACTACACAATGAATAATGCTTAATGGAAACCCAATGTCTTCTCTCACAGTGATGCTAGACTTGGAGCAGATCACCAAGCTAGAGATTAATTACAAGAAGCAGTTGATTTAAGACTTATATTTTATAAAAGCCATGATCTTTTAAAAATATTTTATTTTTTATCTTCTGTGTATGAGTGTATTGCCTGCATGTGTATAAGAATGCATGTCATGCCATGCCCATAGAGGTCAGAAAGGGTGACAGATCCCCAGGAACTGGAGTTACAGACAGTTGTTAGCTGCCATGTGGGAGTTGGGAATCAAATCTGGGTCTTCTGCAGGAACAGCTAGTGCCCTTAGCTACTGAGCCATCTCTTCAGCCCCTAAAAAGTCATGACATTTAAAGAGAAGAATTATACACAGCCTGGGAAGATGCTCATATTGTGACAGAAATCAGAGTACTAAAGACTTCATTGATTGGATGTTTATGTTCTGATTCATTCCATTCTATAATACATGCACTATATTGTCTGCCACCATTACCTTCAATTGTGTATAGAAAGATAGTTGAGGTTAAGCCCAGAAGCAAGCCAATAGCACTGTTCCTCTGTGGTCTCTGCTTCTGTTCCTGCTTTCAGATTCCTGTGTTGGACTGTCACCTCCACTTCCCTCAATGATGGCATATAACCTGTAAGCTGAAATAAACCCTGTTCTCTCAAAGTTGGTTTTGGTCAGAATATTATCACATTAACAGAGAAGCTAAATGGAGTAAGATCATATCTCTCTATGTGTGATTCAGATGTCACTTTATAATGGTCACTAGCAAACAAAGGGTGAGATATGACAGCTAGAAAGCAGTAGTAGCATTGCTAACATGTTTTAAGAGAGGAAGCTGGAATGGATGGAGAAAAAGAAAACACAAGAGAATTGGCATTGCAGATGAGCTCTGCTGGATTAGAGAAAACATTTATATTTGCAGATAAAGATCATGTGAAGTCACCATTAATGGAAACATTTATTAATACACACTATTTTCTATGAAGCTGATAACCAAACAGGTTCACACTAGCTACTTAGAAAGTAATCTTAAATATACCCCAAACCAAGCCAATAGTTGGGTGAGTATATTTGTGTAGATTAACAATTAGTGAGACAAACAAAGATAGCTCTTTTCTACTAGAAACAAAAGTTATAAATTTTTTTTAGCAAACTGAAATATAAAAATCAAAGCATGTGACTATTTTGCTCATTGTAAATGAATTGAACTCATTTTGGGTATTTCTGTGTCACCAACCTTGTTGGGCTCTAATCTATGTGATAAAGATTAAAAGTTGATCTTTAAAATGAAGTACTGGATGTACTCTTTGATACCAGTCTGATCATTTATTTTTCAGATAAGATAAATTTTCATTTTCCCTCTCTAAAATACCCATAATGTATAATAGTTAAGTGACGCATTTATCCACTACGCATTATAAGCATTCACTTCAATATTCTTTGCAGTGGGATTAAATTGCTAAGGTTTAGCTTCTACTAAATAACATGTATAAATTAGTTTGTAATAAGGATTTAGGGAAATCCAAATATGTGTTTCTTTGGTCACATTCAGTGTGGGAAAATATCTCTGGTCTACTCAATGGTTAGGGGTTAGGGAAAGTGTGACACTTTCTAATATTATTGCTAATTTCATCCTATGTTTATAAAAAAAAATTTCACAATATATTAGCAGAGGAGTAGGTGTTTTTTTTATCATATCCAAAGACAGCATTTAAAATTTGAAACAAAAGTAAGCAGAATATTTGTGTTAGGTATCACTCAGCTTTTTTTTTTTTTTTTGTCAGATTCCCCTGGAACTAGAGTCAAAGACAGCTCTTAGTCACTGTGTGGGTGCTGGGAATCGAACCCGGGTCCTCTGCAAGAGCAGTCAGTGCTCTTAACCACTGAGCCATCTCTCCAGCCCCTCATTCAGCTTTTTATGTCTATAATTAGGTGAAACAATGTTTTTACATCCCACACCACATGGTTTGAGTTACATTGCTTTGCTCATTCCTACCATTGCATACAACAGAAATCATAGGCAATTTCCAAATAAGCAAGTTTCACTCTACTCCAACATTACCAGAGCACTTAGAATTTTGACTTGAGCCATATAATTTGATAGGAATTGGTTTAGATCCATAAGGGATTTGGCCCCCAAATCCCATTTTACAAGTCCTGTGTAGAGATAATGAGCACACATTCTAAGGGATATCTGAGGAGATTTGGACATGCTCACAGGTGAAAAGAACTTCTGGTCAATTAAATTCTGTAAACACCACACAGAAGCTATCTAGCTTTTTGACATATTTGGGTAGCAATGGTTTAGGAGCAACTTTTCAAGTGTTAATTTTAATGTCTGTATATGTTATCACACACATAAGTTTACTAAAATATATTTAGATCACCAAGTCAACACAAAAAGTCTCGTCCACAAAGATCACCAGAGAAAATACTAATCCAATCAGCAGCCTCCTCCTGTGTCCTTTCTTATGTTGTAATGTCACTGGTTCCTGCAGAAAATTTGGGCTGTTGGGCATCTTCAGATTTTTCCTGAGTAACTCAATGCATCATAGTCTAAAACATTTCAAACTAAAATGACTAGGTGAATACCTCCCCACATAGATGAATGAGATGTAATTTCTTTTCCGTCATTTATAATAACAAAGACAAACAAAGGCACAGGTTACAGTGCCATTAGTATACTAAGAAGACAAAGACAATTCAAGATTACCGCAGCCTAAAATCCACCCTGAGAGTACTATCAGTAGGAAGTTTGAGAAAGCTTTCTGCAGCTCCCCTAAGCAGTAAATTTGAAGCCAGACATGAGAGTGTGGCAAGAACAGGAGACAAGACTAGCAGGCACATCCAACTAACCTGTATGTAGCATGAGTCCAATCCAGACTCACACTACAGGGAGGGCTGGGAGTTGGAGGAAGAGTGTCTTTTCTGAGTTGCAAAAATAAGTCAGGCAGATGGACGTTAGTTACAAATCCTTGACCAGGTAGATTAACATACCTGACAGAATGCATGAGATCTGGTGCAGGGAGCATGGGAGGGGCAGAGAAGGGAGGGGGTCTGACTTAAATTAAGATCTATTAGGTACATATATGTACAAGGATTGGCTTGACGAGATTCAGTCTACGGTTCTATAGCTGTGATTGGAATATGGAGCATGGCACAGTTTGAGCTGGAGTGCTCAGACTGGGAACTCTTCTTCAGCTATTACAGTGTTTTCAGGGACTCTATTACAGGTGACCCATTATTCCAGGTCATTCTGTTAGACAAGTGATTTGCTACACACCTCCTAGGTTATGAGCACGCAACAAAAGAGTTAGTAATATTTTTCCTTTCAACCATCTGCTTGTGACCATAGGCATAAAAATATCTCTTCATTTGAGTGCATTAGAAACATTATAAAGGGTGAATTTATTTATTTATTTATTTTTTTTTTTTAACAAATCTAGACCTGTGTTCCCGCCCATTCCCCCACCCCGCCAGAGCTCATGCATTCTGCCAAACATGCTTTTCATCTCTTAGTCTTTCTCAATATTTTCCATGGGGAAGTTGACTGTTTTGAGCAGAAGTTCACTATTTCAGTCAGTTCTTTGATGCAGTCTTTTCTGTTATTGTTGTTGTTGTTTCCAAAATGCATTGCGCCCAACTGCTTTGTACAAAAGCTCAGGGGGCCCTACACAAGAAATACTTACAGCTGGGTAATTGGCACTAGCATCCACAGATGAGGGATACCATTCGTCGTTTGTTTTTCTGGGACTGTGAAAGGGACTGTGTTACTTCACTCAGCATGATGTCCTCTAGCTCCAGCCATTTTCCTGCAAAGCTTGTGATGTCGTCTTTCTTTACTGCTGCATAGAACTCCATTATGTAGATGTACCACATTTTCTCTATCCACTCGTCAGTTGAGGGGCATTTAGGTTGGTTCCAGCTCCTTGCTATTGTGAAGAGAGCTGCAATAAACATGGCCGTGCATGTATCTCTGTGGTGCTGTAAGTCTTGAGGGTACATGCCGAGGAGTGGTATGGCTGGGTCCGGTGGCAAGTTCATTCCAAGTCTTCCAAGGGTTCTCCACACTGCTTTCCATAGTGGCTGTACGAGTTTACATTCCCACCAGCAGTGGATGAGTGTTCCCCTTTCCCCACAACCTCTCCAGCACTTGGTATCATTTGTTTTCTTGATCATAGCCAGTCTTATTGGAGTAAGATGATATCTTAAAGTGGTTTTCATTTGCATTTCCTTAATTATTAGTGATGTTGAACAGTTCTTGAGATGTTTCTCAGACATCTCTAATTCCTCACTTGTGAAGTCTCTGTTCAGTTCTTTGCTCCATCTATTGAGTGGGTCATTTGTTTTCTTTTTTCTTTGTTTTTTGAGTAGTTTATATATTCTGGAAATCAATGCTTTGTCAGATGTATCTGCAGTGAAGGTTTCCTCCCACTCTGTGGGATTTCTCTTCACTTTCTTGATTGTTTCTTTTGATGTACAGAAGCTTTTGAAATTGATGAGGTCCCATTTGTCAATTGTCCACTTTAATTCTTGTGCAGCTGCTGTCTGATTTAGGAAGTCTCTTCCTAAGCCTATGTCTTGTAGTCTGCTGCCAACTTTTTCTTCTATCACCTGCAGAGTTTGGGGTTTCACGTTGAGGTCTTTAATCCATCTGGAGTTGACTTTTGTACAGGGTGAGAGGTAGGGGTTTAATTTCATTCTTCTACAAGTGGTGATCCAGTTTTGCCAATACCACTTGCTGAAGATGCTGTCTTTTCTCCATTGTGGCTTCTTGGCCCCCTTGTCAAATATGAGATGGCTGAATAAAGGGTGAATTTCTTAAAACTCAAAGGCAGCTGTGTTATGTGTTTTTAATATGACAGAAATTGCCACAGAGAAGCTAGCCTGATTGTTGCAAGTGAAGGACATGGTTGACTGAAAAGGTAAACCTGGGCATTTTCCTTAGCAACCTCAGTTAACCTAGAAGAGACTTGCCTAAGGTCTGTTTTAAACTACAGAAATGAGTGGCATGTAAATATAGGCATACATTATTACACACCCTACTTGTTCTTGGGCACTTGTACATTTTACCAATAATTGTTCAAAATAACCGTATGTGAAGGGTGCCCACCTCATGCCACCTAGCACAGTAAAATTTTACTGAGATTTTTTTTTCTTCTATGGAACCAATCATACTGTATTAACAACCAGAACCCAGTTTTAAGGATACATGCAGAGAAACAAATATGCACAAACAGCCACATTTGATATACACAATGCAATTGTATATGCATATGTTTACACTGTATTACAACGGATATATTGCAATTAAAGTGTGATGGCATAAATGGACAGATTGTGTTTCATTATTATTTCATGGGAAATAAAATGATTGGGGGGAGAAAGAGGGAGTGAGGAAAAGGGGGGGTGAAGAAGGAAGAAAGGAAGCCACATTCTGCACATAAAAGGAACATTGCTTAGAAATCCAACTTCTAAGATATACTTTGAGGGTTCCCGATCTATGTTTAATATTTTATTTACTTTTATTTTATATGTATGAGTATATTTCCTGCATCCATGTAAGGGCACCTGTGTCTTGTAATACCTTCTGGAGGTGAGAAAAAAAGGGTATTGGATTCCCTTGGAACTGGAGTTTGGACTGTTGTTAGCTATCATGTGAGTGCTAGGAGCCAAACCCAGGTCTTCTGTAAGAGCACCCAGTGCTCTTAATTGCTGAATCTCTCCAGCCTGGCCTGTGATTTGTTTCTTTGTTTGCTTGCATGTCTGTTTGTTTGTGTTTATTTGTTTGTTTTAACTACTGGCTAATGTAGTTGTGGTGGAAGATTGAATGTTAAAAAGAGTTAAGACCAGACCATAGTTTAGTTTTGGGAATTTGATTCAAATAGGTGAATGTTAGAGTTAGTCCCTGTAAACATCAGACAAAATGCTAGGTCTCTCCACTGATCCTTTTCCTGGGCTCTCTGAACATGCTCATCATGACTCACAGATTCCTTCCTCCATGTGTGAATCCAGAAGCATGCAGAATCTCCCGGGAGGAATTGGTGTCAGAGCCCAAATGTGATACAAGTTGAAGGTGTTTGAATCACCATTGCCAGCAGCCCCACAGGAGGGCTAGGGGCGGGGGGCAGAGAGATGAAGTAGATACAGATTCTCTTTTAAGCTACCTGATATCTGATGTGGCTGTCCTGGCAACTGGCAAGCTGTGCATGATGATAAGTACACTAGTGAGCTTTATTTCCCCAGTAAACGCACACAAATAAAAGCCCCTGAAGTCACACGGTTCTCGCTTCTTTAAATCTGACACCTAATGTATTAGGTATTAGAGTGTTTTGTGCTTACCTTTAGCTCTTCTTTAGTTTAGGTGATTAAAAAATGCCTGTTGCTGTCTGTATTGCAACATGCTTCATTAACAGTGATTTATTTCGGAGGTTAGCAGAATTGGCACAGTGTAGCACACCAGTGGGCAAGAGGGAAACAAACGTGAGGTGCTTGCTAAGAAATCCTCTCTTGCTGGGGGTGTGAGCCTGAGAGCTTACAGTTTCCTTCTTAGTACTCCAAAAGCACAGTGAAGACAAGACATGGCCTGCGGCTGCTGTGGTTATTCCCTAACCCCTGGCTCACTCTCCTGCAATGCTCAGGAGGGAATCCAAGGATTTCCCCTTTGGCACCCAGTAGTCCCTCCTCTCGCTGTTGCTTCCCAGTGCCAGATGATCCCAACCTGCTGGCCCCTTTCCTTCAACAAGTTTTCCCATTCCAAATCATGCTCGTCTTTCTCTTTCAGAATCCAGTTATAAAGAATTTTTTCCTGTTCATATTCTTTTCAACAACTCTGCATCTTCACTGTCATTTTATCAAAAAGGAAATCAAGGTCACCCGAGGTTAAATGACTTGCCCAAGGTCAACAGCTAAGTGGTAAAGCTGGGATTTACACCTGGCTTATGTGATTCTAAAGCCAATGAGCTCAACCACCAAAGGGAAGCAAAAGTATTTTTATTTTACTTGCAATCTGTATTGATTTTGTCATGTCTACTTGAAATGCTGTGTTGAGAAGATTCCTGGGCTGCCCTTGGGCTAAGCAGGGACCAGTGCCATAATCAATTAACATTGCTTTCTGTGGGAGAGGAAGGCAGGGAGGGGGTACCAGGTATTTTCCTTTCCTGAGCTAGCGTTTACCTTTCTTCTTGTTTGATTGTAATAAGAATGCATTAATACAGGGATAGTACTCTCATGGAAGGATGAAGTTTTGGGGTATTCGAAATGCAAGTGGAACACTGTCTTCTTGGTGCTTCGGTTGACTATTATTTTAACAGCCTACGCACACCTATTTTGAGAGAAATTTTAAGAATGGTTAAGTTCCAATTAAGTGAAACTTTAGGGTTCATTTCTGGGTTTGACTGAGGTATTCTATATATCTAGTGGCAATATTGTATGGCTTTACATATTTTGAAATTTCATGAAATTCTACATTAAAACAACTCATCCTGGGCGTGGTAGTGCATGCCTTTAATCCTAGCACTTGGGAGGCAAAGGCAGGTGGATCTCTGTGAGTTCAAGGCCAGTCTGGTCTACAGAGTGAGTTCCAGGACAGCTGGGGCTACAGGGAGTCCCTGTCATGCAGTGCCCATGAGTCAGAAGAAGGCATCAGATTCCCCTGGAACTGGAGTTACAGACCATTAGCCACCAAGTGAGTGCTGAGAATCAAACCCAGGTCCTCTTCAAGAGCAGATGAGGCTCTTAACCACTGAGCCATCTCTCCAGGTGCCCCTTCCAATCCTACTTCTCATTCATGAGATTAACAAGGAGCAATTTACTTAGCCAACAAAATGGAAATGACATTATTATCTATCTTAAAGTATCATTTTAATGATTATGTGATTTAAGACAAATGTAAAGATGAGCAGAACAAGATAAATTATCTGAAGTCATGTCCAAGTTATCCTTTCCCCAGCAATGTTGTATTAAATTCCATCATTGCATCACTAGCACTATTTTTAATAAAATATTTTTATTGGTGTTTTGTGTGTTTCATACATTATTTCTCAGTCCAGTTTAGACACTCCCTTTTCCATGCCCCCCACCCCAGTTCAAGCATTCTGCCATACATGTCAGGTCTTTTTTCTCAGTCTTTTTACAGTTTTTCTCTGCAGAGTTTTATTGTTTGGGCAGAAGTTAACAGTTTCAGTCAGTTCTTTGATCCAGTCCTTTTGTCCTTTTTGTTCTGCTCATTGGTATTGCTGCAAAGTATGCATATATATATATATATATATATATATATATATATATGCCAAAGTTATGACCTCTGAAAATAAACTGTATGCTAATTCCCAAATATGTTAAGGAGTTCACATTTTTCCTTTAATCTTATATTACTATAAAACATGAATACATATCCTCCATACATATACCACAATTACAAAGTCTGAAAATAAGTGGTCAGTTAATTCTAGAGTCCGTTAAGGGATTCCCATTATAACAGCATACTTGCCTTCAGATAAAAAGAAATATAACATTAACTTTGCTCAGCTTGCCTTTCAACTAAGGATTTGGTGCTAGCATCCACAAATGAGGACTACCATTCCTTGTTTGTTTTTCTGGGACTGTGTTACCTCACTTAGCATAATGGCTTCATGTTCCATCCATTTACCTGCAAAGTTCATGATGTCGTTTTTCTTTATTGCTGCATAGAATTCCATTGTGTAGATTCAGCACATTTTCTCTATCCACTCATTGACTGAGGGGCACTATTGTGAAGAGAGCTGCAGTAAACATAGATGGGCACGTATCTCTGGTACGTGGTAAGATGAGTCTTGTGGATGTATGCCCCGGAGTGGTATGACTAGATCAGGTGGTAGGCTCATTTTCAGTTTCTTGAAAGCTTTCCACACTGTTTTCTATAGGGGTTGCAAGAATTTGCATTCCCACAAGCACTGGATGAGTGTTCCTCTTTCCCCATAACCTCTCCAGCATTTGGTATCCTTTGATTTCTGGATGATAGGTAGTCTTACTGGAGTAAGATGAAATCTTAAGGTGGTTTTTATTTGCATTTCCTTAATTATTAGCAATGTTGAACACTTTTTAAGATGTTTCTCAGCCATTTTTACTTCTTCATTTATGAAGTCTCTGTTCAGCTCTTTCCTCCATCTTTTGAGTAGGTCATTTGTTTCTTCCTCTTTTGTTTTATGAGTAGTTTATACACTTTAGATGTTAATGTTCTATCAGATGTGTCACTGGTGAAGGTTTCCTCCCACTCTGGGTTTTCTCTTCACTTCTTTGATTGTTTATTTTGCTGTACAGAAGCTCTTGCATTTAGTAAGGTCCCATTTGTGAATTGTTGACCTTATTTTTTGCGCAGCTGCTGTCTGATTTAGAAAATCTTCTCATGAGATCTCTCAAGACCAGCTGAAGCAAGCACAGGTAGGTAGGTAGGAGCTGGGTGCTTCAGCAAGGCTGATTGTTGATTGACTTAATCTAGTTAATCCATTAATCCAGTTGTCTTTGGCTTAACTGGCTTTTGTGGCTGTGGGGGTGGAGTTATCCTCCCAGCTGCTATAAAAGGTAGGGTTGTGTGAGTCTTGATATCTGAGATCTCCAGAGACCAGCTGAAGCACAGGTACTGGGGCTTGGGCTAAAGAGCACCCCCGCCAAACTGGGATTACTAAGGCATCTGAAGGAGGCAAGCAAAGCAAGCCTTCAACACAGTGAAGAGGCATTTAGGATTCACATTGGAATACAGACAAGGAGAAGCCCATATGCCAGGAACACAAACAAGAGACTACATGGGAAAGGGGCAGAATAATCCCTCACTAAGCTGTACCAAGCCTATGGAAGATTCCTACAGTGGGATCCCCCTGGGGATGGCCCAGGACAGATATCAGAAACACAATTGGGAACATACTTAAAGAATTACAAGATTGTAAAGAGCAAATCAAAGAACTAAGAAAAGAGAATGAAGAACTCAAGAAGGACCTAGAGAGAAAGAGAATGACAAACTCTGGAAGGAAGTAGAAACACTGAAAAGATCCCATGCTGAAAAAGATAAGGAAACCAATCAGCGAAGCAAAGAGCTACAGGAAGAGATTGAGAAGCTCCAAAAGGAAGTAGAAATAGTAAAGAAATCAGAAGAGGAAATGAAAAAGGAAATCAAACACTCATCCAATCAAGAGGAAATGAATGGAAAAAGCCTCAGAAGCAGAATGGAGGAAGCAGAACAAAGAATATCAGACCTGGAAGATAACACAGAACAACTAAAAACCTCAAGGAAAGATTATGAAAAATTTAAAAATACACAAAAGTGGAACAACCAGGAACTGTGGGACACTATGAAAAGATCAAACCTCCACATCATAGGAATAGAGGAAGGAGAAGAATCCCAAGAGAAAGGTATTGATCAGATCTTCAACAGAATAATAGATGAAAACTTCCCCAAACTAAAAAAGGACAAACCAATACCAATACAAGAAGCACATAGAACTCCAAACAGACAAGATCAGAAAAGAAATTCTCCACGCCACATCATAGTTAAAATGCTGGACACCCAAAACAAAGAGAAAATTCTTAAAGCGACAAGAGAAAAACAACAAGTGACCTATAAGGGGAAACCTATCAGAATAACAACGGACTTCTCACAGCAAACGATGAAGGCAAGAAGAACCTGGAGCAAAGCATTCCCAGTGTTGAGGGACAATGGATGCCAGCCCAGGTTACTATACCCAGCAAAAATGTCAATCATAGTGGAAGGAGAGAGGAAAATCTTCCATGACATAAACAACTTGAAAGAATACATGTCCGGAAAACCAACCCTTCAGAGAATACTTGAAGCAATCCAAAGAACAGAAGAAAGGAGCAACCAACCCCAGGCAACTAGAAGGAGAAATCAATAAAAGCATAACTGCAGAAGTAGAAACCTAAATCAAAACCGCAGATGGATAATAAGGCAAAAGGAAGCAACACAAACCTATCAGTCATAACCTTAAATATTAATGGACTAAATTCCCCAATCAAAAGACATAGACTGGGAGACTGGATTAGGAAACAGAATCCATCGATATGCTGTCTGCAAGAAACACATCTTACCTTCAAGGACAGGCACCACCTTAAAGTGAAGGGATGGAAAAAAATATTCCAAGCAAATGGTACCAAAAAGAAAGCAGGTGTTGCTATTTTAATATCGGATAAAATAGACTTCAAAGTAAAAGAAATCAGAAGAGACAAAGAAGGCCATTACATTTTCATCAAAGGAACAATCCACCAAGAAGATTTCACAATTATGAATATATATGCCCCAAATTCTGGTGCACCAAACTTTATAAAGACAATTCTCCAGGACCACAAGTCACAGACTAACCCCAGCACACTCATAGTGGGAGATTTCAATACCCCACTGAGTCCTTTGGATAGGTCAACAGGACAAAAAATAAACAGAGAGACATCTGAACTGAACGATATGATACACCAAATGGACCTCATAGACCTCTACCGAACATTCCATCCTAATACCAGAGAATACACTTTCTACTCAGCACCCCACGGAACATTCTCCAAAATCGACCACATCCTGGGACACAGAAGAAACCTCTACAAATACAAAAAGATTGAAATAATTTCATGCATCCTGTCAGACCACAGTGCAATGAAGCTCAACATCAACACCAGGACAAGCCCTCCTGCCTACAAGAACACATGGAGACTAAACAACACACTCTTGAATAATGAATGGGTCAAGGAAGAGATAAAGAAAGAAATAAAAACATTCCTGGAACTGAATGACAATGACAATACAACACAACAAAACCTATGGGATACCTTAAAAGCAGTCCTAAGAGGGAAATTTATAGCCCTGGGTGCCTACATTAGAAAAACAGAAAGAGCACAAGTGAATGATCTAACACTACAGCTAAAAGCACTTGAGAGGCAACAACAGATGAACCCTAAACGCAACAGACAGGAAGAAATAACAAAAATCAGAGCAGAAATCAATGAAATAGAAACAAAGAAAACAATACAAAAAATCAATGAATCCAAAAGTTGGTTCTTTGAAAGAATAAACAAGATAGACAGACCTCTAGCCCAGTTAACCAAAAGAAAGAAGGAACAACTCCAAATCAATACAATCTGTGATGAAAAGGGAAGTTTCACAACAGACAAGGAAAAGATCCAGAAAATCATATGTGAATACTTCAAAAACCTATACTATACCAAGTTTGAAAACCTAGAAGAAATGGATGAATATCTGAAATGCTGGGAATCACCAAAACTCAACCAAGAAGAGATTGACAGCTTAAACAGACCCATAATACATGAAGAAATTGAAGATGTCATAAGAAACCTCCCAACTAAAAAAAGCCCAGGTCCAGATGGTTTCACAGAAGAATTCTATAAAACATTTCAAAAAGACCTACAACCATTATTACTGAAATGGTTTAGAAGGATACAATCAGAGGGAATTCTCCCAAATTCCTTCCATGAAGCCAGCATCACGCTATTACCAAAACCAGGCAAAGATACAATTAAAAAGGAGAATTATAGACCCATCTCCCTAATGAATACAGATGCCAAAATTCTAAACAGGATACTGGCAAATCACATACAGACCCACATCAAGAAGATCATCCATCATGACCAAGTTTGATTCATACCAGAGATGCAGGGATGGTTCAACATAGGAAAATCAACAAACATCATCAAACACATAAATGGAATGAAATACAAAAAGCACACCATCATCATCTCAATTGATGCTGAAAAAGCCTTTGACAAAATCCAGCATCCCTTCATGCTTAAAGTCCTAGAAAGAATTGGATAGGAGGGATCATTCCTTAAAGTAATCAAAGCCATATACAGGAAACCCACAGTCAATATCATCCTAAATGGGGAAATGACAGAACCATTCCTTTTAAAGGTAGGAACTCAGCAAGGGTGAACCCTGTCACCACTCCTCTTCAATATAGTGCTTGAAACACTTGCTAGAGCAATAAGGCAAGAAAAGGAAATTAAAGGAGTACTAATTGGAAAAGAGGAAGTCAAGCTATCCCTATTTGCTGATGATATGATTGTTCACTTAAGGGATGCTAAAAACTCCACCAGAAAACTTCTAGAAACGATTAACATCTTCAGCAAAGTGGCAGGATACAAAATTAACCTAAAAAATCAATGGCCTTTCTTTACACCAAGAACAAACAACTGGAGAAAGAATTCAAAGAGACCTTCCAACTCACAATAGCCTCAAAAACAATAAAATACCTAGGAACAAACCTAACTGAAGACATCAAAGATCTCTACAACAAAAAATTTAAACCTTTAAAGAAAGAAAATGAATAAGGCATCAGAAGATGGAGAAACCTCCCATGCTCATGTATTAGGAAAATTAACATTGTAAAAATGTCCATTCTACCGAAACTCTTGTATAGATTTAACGCAAACCCAATCAAAATCCCCAAGAGTTTCTTCACAGGCTTGGACAAAAAAGTCCTTAAATTCATTTGGAAAAACAAAAGACCCCGAATAGCCAAAACAACCCTGAGTGAAAAGAGCTACACAGGGGGGATCTCCATACCAGACTTCAAACTATGCTACAGGGCCATAGTCATAAAAACAGCCTGGTACTGGAACAAAAACAGACCTATTGACCAATGGAATAAAATCAAAGATCCAAATCTGAGCACATACAATTTCAGCCATCTCATATTTGACAAGGGGGCCAAGAAGCCACAATGGAGAAAAGACAGCATCTTCAGCAAGTGGTGTTGGCAAAACTGGATCACCACTTGTAGAAGAATGAAATTAAACCCCTACCTCTCGCCCTGTACAAAAGTCAACTCCAGATGGATTAAAGACCTCAACGTGAAACCCCAAACTCTGAAGGTGATAGAAGAAAAAGTTGGCAGCAGACTACAAGACATAGGCGTAGGAAAAGACTTCCTAAATCAGACAGCAGCTGCACAAGAATTAAGGTCGACAATTGACAAATGGGACCTCATCAAACTCAAAAGCTTCTGTACATCAAAAGAAACAATCAAGGAAGTGAAGAGAAATCCCACAGAGTGGGAGGAAACCTTCACCACAGAAACATCTGACAAACTATTGATTTCCAGAATATATAAACTACTCCAAAAACAAAGAAAAAAGAAAACAAATGACCCACTCAATAGATGGAGCAAAGAGCTGAACAGAGACTTCACAATTGAGGAATTAGAGATGGCTGAGAAACACTTTAAGAAGTGTTCAACATCACTAATCATTAAGGAAACGCAAATCAAAACAACTTTAAGATATCATCTTACTCCAATAAGACTGGCTAGGATCAAGAAAACAAATGATACCAAGTGCTGGAGAGGTTGTGGGGAAAGGGGAGCACTCATCTACTTCTGGTGGGAATGTAAACTTGTGCAGCCACTATGGAAAGCAGTGTGGAGAACCCCTGGAAGACTTGGAATGAATTTGCCACCTGACCCACCCATACCACTCCTAGGCATGTACCCTCAAACTCACCCCAACGCAGAGATATATACATGGCCATGTTTATTTCAGCTCTCTTCATAATAGCAAGGAGCTGGAACCAACCCAGATGCCCCTCAACTGATGAGTGGATAGAGAAAATGTGGTACATCTCCACAATGGAGTTCTATGCAGCAGTAAAGAAAGATGACATCATGAGCTTTGCAGGAAAATGACTGGAGCTAGAGGACATCATGCTGAGTGAAGTAACACAGTCCCAGAAAAACAAAAGGCAAATGGTATCCCTCATCTGTGGATGCTAGTGCCAATTACCTAGTTGTAAGTATTTCTTCTGCACTTTTGAGGTTTTGTCCAAAGCAGTTGGGAGTGATGCATATTGGAAACAACAACAACAACAATAACAACAACAACAACATCAACAGAAAGGACTGCATCAAAGAACTGACTGAAACAGTGAACTTCTGCTTAAAACAGTCAACTTCCACATGGAGAATATTGAGAAAGACTGAGAAAGAGATGAAAAGCATGTTTGGCAGAATGCATGAGCTCTGGTGAGGTGGGGGGATGGGGGGACATGGGTCTATATTTGATTAAAAATATAAATAAATTTTAAAAAAGGAATAAATTGTTAAAAAAAAAAAGAAAATCTTTTCCTATGCCTATGTCTTGTAGGTTACTATCAACATTTTCTTCTATCATTTTCAGAGCATTGGGTTTCACATTGAGTCTTTGATCTATTTGGAGTTGATTTTTGTACATGACAAGAGGTAGGGGTTTAGTTTTATTCTTCTACAAGTATTGATCTGGTAATGCCAACACCATTTGCTGAAGATGCTGTCATTCCTCCATTGAGTCTTCTTGGCCCCGTTGTTGAATATGAGGTGGCTGAAATTGGATGTGCTGAGGTTTGTATCCTCAAGTTTGTTCCATTGATCTATAGGCCTTTTCTTGTGCCAATACCAGGCTGTTTTTATAGTTTCAAATTCCTCCTTTATTATGTGTGTAAGCTGTTGATCTCTTCCTGGTTAAGTCTTGGTGGATTCCATGATGTCAGATATTCATCCATTTCTCTAAGGTTTTCAAATTTAATAGTATTGAAATATTCATGTAAGATTTTCTGAATCTTTTCACTATCTTTTGTGATATTTTCCTTTTCATCTTTAATTTGGTTGATTTGGAGTTCTTTCCTTCTTTTAGTCAATTGGAGTATAGGTCTATCTATCTTGTTTATCCTTTCAAAGATACAGCTCTTGGATTCATTGATTTTTTTTATATTGTTTTCTTTGTTTCTATTTCATTGATTTCTTTATTTCTTCCTGTCTTCTGGATTTAGTATTCATTTGTTGCTGCCTCGAAAATGTTTTTATTTGCAGTGTTAAGTCATTTATTTGTGCTCTTTCTGTTTTCCTAATGTAGGCACTTAGGGATATTAATTTCCCTCTCAGGACTGCTTTTAAGGTGTCGCATAGGTTTTGCTGTGTTGTATCACCCCTTTCATTTAGTGCCAGGAAAGCTTTTATTTTTTTATTTCTCCTTTGACCCATTTGTTATTCAGTAGTGTGTTGTTTAGTCTCTATGTATTCTTGTAGCTAGTAGGGCTCTTTCTGGTGTTGATATTAAGCTTTATTACATGGTGATCTGATAAGATGCATGAAATTATTTTAACTTTTTTTGTATTTGCTGAGGTTTGCTCTGTGTCCCAGCATATGGTCAATTTTGGAGAATGTTCCATGGGGTACTGAGTAGAAAGTATACTATTTGGTGTTTGGGTAGAATATTAGGCAGAAGTCTGTTAGGTCCATTTGGTGTATCATATTGTTCAGTTCAGATGTCTCTCTGTTATTCTTTGTCCAGTTGACCTTTCCAATAGGCTCAGTGGAGTATTGAAGTCTCCCAGTATTAGTGTTCTGGGATTGATCTGTGTCTTAAAGTCCTTCAGGATTGTGTTTATGAAGTTTGGTGCTCCAGTGTTTGGTGCATATATATTTATGGTTGTGAGATCTTCATGGTTTTTTGATCCTTTGATAAGGATGTAGTGACCCTCTTCATCTCTTCTGATTAGTTTTACGTTGAAATCTATTTTGTCTTATATTAAAACAGCAACTTCTGCTTGCTTTTGGGGGCCATTTGCTTGAAATATTTTCCACCCTTTCACCTTAAGATGGTATCTATCCTTGAAGGTGAGGTGTGTTTCTTGTAGGCAGCAGAAAGATGGATTCAGTTTCTTAATCCATTCTCCCAGTCTGTTTCTCTTGATTGGTGAGTTTAGACCATTAATATTTAGGTTTAATAAGGAGAGATGTGTATTGCTTCCCTTCAGTTTATTTTCTGTTTGCATTTTTGGTCTGTTTGTACTTCTGTATATATACCTTCATTTATTATTCTCTGTTGCTGCTTGGGGATAGCTGCTCCTTTCCTCTGTCCTCTGAACTGCTTCAAGTATTTTCTGGAGGGTTGGATTTCTAGACATGTTTTCTTTAATCTTGTATATGTCATGAAATATTTTCCTTTCTCCTTTGATTATAATTGACATTTTTGCTGGGTAGAGTAACCTGGATTTGGCATCTGTAGTCGTTTAATACTGGAAATTCTTTGGTCCAAGCTCTTCTGGCTTTCATTGTTTGTGTTGAAAAGTCAGTACTAATGATGGGTTTTATATGTAACTTGTTTTTCTCTTGTAGCTTTCAGCATTCTGTCTTTGTTTTGAGCATCTAGAGTTTTGATTATGATATGGGCTAGGGAGTTTCTTTTCTGATCTTGTCTATTTGGTGTTCTATGTGCTTCTTGTGTTTGTATGAGTGTGTCTTTTTTCAATTTGGGGAAATTTTCTTTTATAATTCTGCTGAAGATCTGGTCCATACCATTGCCCTGGAATTCTTCACCTCCCTCTATACCTATGATGCAGAGGTTTGGTCTCTTCACAGTGTCCCACATTTCCTGATTATTCCACTCCTGTGGTTTTTTTTTTAATTATTCATAGTCTTTGCTTGAGTTCTTCAGTTCTTCCACATTATCTTCTAGGGTTGATATTCTATTTTCTGCTTCATCCATTCTGTTACTGAGGCTTTCTCTAGCCCTTTCCTGATGACTGGATGAGTGTTTAGTTTCCTTTTTCATTTCAGCCTGAGATATTTTTCACCATTTCCATTTCCTTCCAGAGTTGGTCATTCTCTCCCTTTAGGTCATTGATTTCTTTGAGTATATCTATGATTGTTCTTTTAAGATCTGTGTCCTGGGTTAACTCCAGGGAGATCTCACTGTTGGAGTCCTCCATAAGACTGATAGAATTTGGTGGAGATTTCTTATTTGCTTTTTCCATGTTGTTCATTTTTCTTTGTGCTTTTGGCATGTGGATTTGATTTGTTTTGTTTGTAATCTGATGTGAAATTCAGGTGTTTCTTTTAAATTTTTTTAAATTTATTTTTGTATGCGTATGTATGTACTGTCTGCATGTAGGTTTGTGCACCCATGTCGTTCAGTGCCGCGGAGGTCAGAAGAGGGTCTCAGATTCCCCTGGAACTGGAGTTCTCCTGAAATTGGAGTTATAGACGGTTCTTAGCTACCATGTGGGCGCTGGGGATCGAGCCCGTGTCCTCTGCAAGAGCAGTCAGTGCTCTTAACCGGTAGGCTATCTCTCCAGCCCAGGTGTTTCTTCCTTGTGGTGTAGGCCTGTTCCTTTAGTTTGACTGTGGTGTTGGTGGGGGGGGGTGATTTGGCCCCTGTGCTGGCAACCTGGCTTTGGCCTCAGTGTCCCTGAAAACTGGAGTTCCCACTGGCATGGGCCTGCTCTTATCTGGCCTGGCCTGTGACAGAAGATGAGGTGCTGCTGGCTGTTCTCTCAGTGTCCCTGAAGCCCCCCCACTAGCATTATTTAAGTTTAATCACACATCCTTTTGTGCTGCTTATTTACTAAAAGCAACGTGTTTTCTCAGTAAGAATGATTATGTAAAAGAGAATTCTTATCGATAAAAAATTAATAAAAAGGAAAAGCAAAAATATAAAAACAGTACTAAGAAAAATTAATTTTGGTTTTAAAAAAACATAACCACAGCCTGGGAAGTTCTTCCCTGAGAATAATGGAAGTAAGGAATCTGTTTACACATTACTTTAATATACATAAAAATTAAATAAAATTTTAACCACCAGTAGAGTAAGCTATTACTTAGTGGATAGAGGCTATATATTTTTGGCTAGGGATTCAATTTCCTTTAACAATAACCTAAAGAGAATTTAAAAGCAAGGTGTTGAAGATTGGGAAGCTGAAAATATGGGAAATAGGGCAAAGCCTGTGGTCTCAACAATGACAAAGACCTGGTGACTGCTCATCACTTAACCAAATGCCATGGGCAGGCAGCTCTTCTGTCAGAGAATGATGCAATTCAGTGCTTTAGGAATCTTAAGAAAAATTCTGGCACAGCACTCCCTTAATTGTTGAAGGAACCTGTACATTGCCTGGACCCCAGTCATTCTGAAATTTGATTCATTGTTACTTTGAGATACCTCACTGTGATTATTAGGATTACTCTATTTTTACAGATCAACCCTCAGTAGATATATGGAAGGGTTCAGTGTCAATGTGAAGCTCTTTGGGTTTTTGTTGTTTTTCTTTATTTTTTTTATTGATTTTTAGGATTTTCATACAATATACTTTGATGTTATTTAAATACCCTCACCTTATCTGACCTCCCCTATAACATCCTGCATATATATATATATATATATATATATATATAATTTGCCTATGCAGGTTGATTTGTTCCCAAATGTTCTTTAGTGTGGGTTCATCCATTGGCCCCACCAAGAGTCCCATGACTGTAAGACTTTTTCTTCCCCTAACCAGTCATCAGTTGTCAAAAGTCCCTTAGGTTAGGTTGGGATTTCTTACCCACTTCCTA
This sequence comes from Rhizomys pruinosus, assembly GCA_009823505.1. Lineage (NCBI taxonomy): Eukaryota > Metazoa > Chordata > Mammalia > Rodentia > Spalacidae > Rhizomys > Rhizomys pruinosus. The sequence continues at coordinate 1,719,173 of VZQC01005157.1, read as the reverse complement.
TGTCTCTGCTGGGATTTTTGACTGATTTGAGTTTGCCTAGGACTAGGCATGCTGTCACCATCACTGTGAGTTAGATTACATTTACAAACTGGCCAGCTGTCGAGAAGACTGTTTCCTTGTGTTCATCCATCCCCTCTGACTCTTACAACCTTACCACCTCCCACTTTACAATGACCCTGAGCTTTCGGAAGCAGAGGTTTGAAATAGGTGTCCTATTCATGGATAAACATCTTTGGACTCTTCTCTGTACATTGGCAACTTGTAGCTTTCTGTGTTAATCACCACCTGCTGCATAAGGAAACTTCTCTGGTGAGAGTGGGGAGACATCTTCATCCTAAATGTACAGGTTACATTGAAGATGTGTTACTTAAAGTTAAGGACCAGTTCTGGAACTCTGTAACAGTCTCCATCTGTTTCAAAAGGAAGCTTCTTGATGAGGGGTAAAAGGTACACTTATCTTCAAATATAATGTGAATTTAGAACAACTTAAGAAATTACATTGGTTTAGAGATGTGACAAAATTAGTTGTTTTTTTCTCTAGGATCTATGATCCCTCTAGCCATGTGTATTTGAATATGTTTATAGTACCTCACTTGAGTTCACTCCAGTTGAGTGGGCCTTGATTCCAATTTGACATCTGCTGAATACCGCCAAGACAAAGTGTTATTACTAAATTGATAGTGATGGTTGCTGGGCCAGTCACTGTAGTTTATTAGGCTTTATAGTTAGGTTGGACCATTGTAGGTTTTCTCCCTTGGCAACTTGTATAATATCCTCTGATACCATGATAGTTAGTTGTCAGGAAGGAGGCTTCCGGGTCATTTACGGCTCAATTGTTCCAAGTCCTGTGTCCGAAGCATGTCCTGTCTTCAGCAATAGGGCCTTACTTTCAAGTTCTGGGTGGCAATAGCCTGTATTATTTTGGGAATCTCTTGGACTACCCTGACCAATAACTTGAAGACATTGCCTGGCATTGTTTTCTGTTATATAGTCTGGCTATACACATGCAGTCATATATTTATCATATATGTATTTTTCAGTAGGACTTTAATCCATTTCCCTCTCATTTTTCACACCATGCAAGCATTATCTATTTCTCCTATCACTCCCCTGTATAACTCTCTTTAACACACCCTATGTTTCTCTATTTCCCTTTTTGTGCATGGTATCACTCGTTCTGGCCTGCCGAAAAGTCACTATGTGGACCTGTCTGGTCTTATCTCACAGAGTTCCTGCTGCCCCTGACTCTGGAGTCTGGGATTAAGGATGCTCACCACCATCCCTCTTAATAACATCTGGCTTATAGTATCCCCCTCTCTCAATGTCCTTCTCCTCTTTTATCCCCATGGTTCCTTTCCATTTGCCTGGCTCCTGCAGTTACAGCAGGACATATACTCTCATCTAGGAATTTGGAACTAAGACCCACAAATGGGTGACAACATATGTCACCTGTTTTTCTGTATCTGTTATTTCACTTAGTGTAACAGTTTCTAGTTCCATCAATTTACCTGAAAATTTTATTATTTCATTTTTCTTAATGCTGAGTAGAACTCAATTTTGTAAATGCACCACCTTTTCATTATCCATTCATTCACTGAGGGGCATAAAAGTGAAGTTTTGTGAGGAGAAACTGAATTGAGATTGCATGATATAAATTATCTGTATTTCTCATTTGATTTATGTCCTTTCTACCCTGTTGAGTTTATTCTGTCTTGTGACTAGAGATCTCCATATATAACTCTTTGAATAAATGATATTCACTAAATATCTGTTGATTGAATATTAGGATTTGACTATACATCATTTTTCCTTCTATATGTTTGGCATGTTGCTTTCTGTGAAATCCTGATTTTTTTCTTGCTTTCAATTCTGTTCACTGCTTCTCTCCCACTGTGACTGATAGCACCCCTCATTGACTAATTGTAGAGATAGAAAAACTGAACTATACAACTAGAAATTGTGGACGATCTTCTTTTAAATTCCTGCTTTAAGAATGGCAGATCCCTAAATACTAATTAACAAGAAAACAAATGCTGCAGTGCTATAACATGGGGGAAAAGAACCTACTTATGGTCAAATGATCACAAGATTTCTGAAGTAGCATTACTTATATGTGGTCCTCTGACAACAGTTTAGCTCAAAAACACATGTTATACTTTCCATTCTAAATATTACAAGCATTCTGTGCTTTTGCTTACTAACATCCAGCTTGGCTTTGGCAGAAGGACAACATGAAAGAGTTGGAGGAAAGTGAATCACCCTCAAAACATTGTCATACTTTGAATGACATTTTATTTTCAGAAAAGAATTCATTGCTTTTAGAAAAAAGTTAGAAAGGAATCCATTGCTTTTAGAAAAAAGTTAGCCACTCAAAGTGCAAAGACATGGGTGTGAATACTGCCTGTATTGATTTCTAGATGCTTGTCCTTGGATGAGCTGCATGGCCTATCATATTCTCATTTCTAAAGCTGCTATTCTATAAAGGATGTTGTTGCCTGCCCCCCAGGGTTGTTATAGAGGTTTAGAGGAGAAGTGAAGGTAAAAGAACACAGCATACCCATAAACATGTGCGAAGCATTTATTTTTTATTTTTTTCACTTAGATGGCATGCAATGAGAGTTCATTATTTGATGTGCCCACTAATAGCAAAGAAGAAAACAAAGATCCCTTCCTTCATATAGTTAAAAATCAATTTGTGGAGGTGCAAGAGGTTGGAAAGAGCTGAACTTGAATCGGAGTCTAAACTATCACCATAAGCATTCACAAAGCATGCTGATTTACCTTTAGGACACATACTAGAGGAGGGCTAAGGCTATGATCTCTGACCTACAGAAAATCGGACACATAGATTATGTAGCTTTCCCAAAACTACATGACTTATGGGGAAAAAAAAAAAAACAGAAAGAACATAACATGCTCCCAGATCCAGCATTTTCCTGCTTCAGCATACTGTTATGAGGCCTTGAAAAATGCATTATATATTAGAAACATACTTAGTAACTGGAGATGTAATTAACTTATTGACCAGAAGAGAAAAGTAAAGAAGTAAAATAGATAGTCAATGTTTCTGGGGATTGCTGGCAAAGGGAAGTCAGCTTTAGTAATGTCCTGGGCCCCTTGGAAGTCATTCCCACCCTGCTCTTGGCCTCTGAATCAATTCTAGAAATTTGTACACAGGGAATCTGTTGACCTTCAGATGTACATCACGGTGCCCAGTATTTTACATGGGTTTGGTGGGTCCAAATTCAGGTGCTCATTCTTTTGAGAGAAGCACTCTACTGACTGGACTATCTTTCTAAACCAAGTCTTTAATATACCATAGACATGAAGCATTGGACTCACCTCCACCCTATTCCTTTCTGACTCCCGACTGCAAGCTGTTCTGTCTTTAACAAGGAAAGCTACTGAGCCAACTCTATAACAGTAACTGCACTCAGAGGCTTCTGAATATTCTCCTTAATCTGAGCAAATATATGCAAATCACTGAGCATGGGATTTGCATATATTTTCAACTATTCTATAGATTCACTGCCCAGCTGGAGAAGAGTGGACACAACTAAGTCTAGCGGCAGTCTGCACGCTTCATTTTCCTTGATACAACCTCTAGTGGCAGTCTGCACACTTCATTGTCCTTGATACAACCTGATGCTGTCTAAAATCATAGCTACTTATCTTCCACTGAGACTCATTTGAGTAGATTCTAGAAGATTCCTCCCCACCCCACTCCTGGAACACTTTCCTCATTTCTTGTTGCTTTGACACCTTTCTTTAGTAGACTTACTAAATGCTTTGAACTGAATTATAGGCGCTGGTTTATTTGACTTTCACAAGTAAACTGTGTGCTCACTGAAGACAAGGTTTCTTATCGCTGCACCTTTAGTGTGTAACGCTGTCCATGCCACATGGTAAACATTTTTGCATTGAGCTGAATTAGCGCCATTAGAAGACAACAGAATGTTAATTTAGCAGAATGCGAAAAGAGAAGCAAATACATGATCAGCCTGCAGGCTGTGCATGCACAATCCTAAGGTTTATACCAAGGATTCCACTAAGGTTCTTATTGGAAACTGAATTAGGCTGGTGTCATGTTTTTGTGGTATCTAGCTTATTCTCAGGACTTCAGTAGGATTCTGAGCATCACCATTGTTTAAAGGAATCGGATAAATTTTTGCTTTGTGTAGGAACATGCAAAAAAATCTTGTAGAATTCTCAGTTATTCATTTCCTTCTTGCTCAGAGAAAAGCAACCAAGTTTTGTTTCATGGTGTAGCATCTTTCCCAGGATTTATGAGTCTCAGTCTTGGGGAAGATCTCAAAGTTAGTGCTGAGTATACTACCTCTGCTGCAGCCAGCTTCCAATAAACCAGAGAGAGCTCAAAGCTGCAGGGGAGATCTATTGCTTCCATAACTCTCAACTCATCCCACACCTTTCTTTCTGATTCTGGAAGGAAAACCAAAATTATGAAACTTCTATCCTGCACCACAGTCTCACAGGAGAGTCGTGAATCTCCAACCACCTTCAGAAAACCTGATGCTTCTGTTAATCCTTCCCTAGAAATAATGACTATCAAGGATGCCATTATTTCTGATTATTGAAGGTGAACTTTATCCACCTGAATGTAAATAAATGCCCACGCAGGTCTTGAATTTTTCAATCCTGAAAAATCTTTAGCTCTTAAAAGAAGGTATACTGTAAATAGTAGCATAGAATAAGCTAAATCTTGATCTTGTAATTGGATACATTTCCTAAGCTCATTTTAATTGCTCTGAGAAGCTGCTTAACATTGAAGATCAATCTGTAGATCCGAGATGACATTACCATGGCAAAATTAATTATTAATACTCTGATCACTCGCTTAAGGCATTAATAGTTTTCATTGATCAGCACATCCTGTTTCTCTAAAATGGCCTAATTACAATGCATGTTAGAAGAGTACGTGAACATACACAATTAGACACACTGCCACATTCAGGCCTGTCAGCACGTAGGTCAAGGGGCCCCTTTGTCTTCACAACATATTAATCTGGCTTTATCAGTAGCTGAGCTGTTTAAGGCCACAGAAGCAGGGCACATTCTTGAATGTTTGTACTTCCTTTACTGCCTTTCTGATTGTCATAAAAGTGTGTCAGTAGTCATGTAGAGTAAACTAATTCTAAAAGCCCTTGATTTACTAGTCTGTGTGGGCTATGTTTTCATATAAGCCTGTGTTTGCTCAGAGTTTCTTTCTTACATGAGAATAGGATGAGAAAGTCTGGGATTATATTCAGCTGGAAAACTCTGGGGGCTCCCTCAGTGTATACATGTATCATTTATAATATATACATGTACATATATATGTCTTGAGACCACAGTAATAGTTATATCTGATAATTTATGGGGCTGTGTGGCTTTCAAAAGAGGCTCCGTAGCTTTAACTAGGACATTTTCTTCAAGCAACCTTTACAGGAAGGCCAGGCAGACTGCTGTACCCAGGACTATGTAACTAGTTCCTATCAGAGTTGTAAGCAGAATGTAGCATGCATGCTAGTATCTTGACTCACTTGAATTCTTTGTTGTTTTACTTATTTGGTGAACTGATGAATTGGGAGAGACATGCTTACCTTTCATGTATCCTTGACAAGGACTTTCTAAGCTAGAACATTTCTTCTCCAATAAAGGCCTACTTTATAGTGATAGGAAGTTGTAGCTTGCTGTCCCCACTAGAGCATGAGTTCCTGGAAGATAGAGATGGTATCTTGTTTATTTGTGCAGGTCGCTTATATCTGCCAAGCAGACGGTGCTCCATATGTGTAGTGTTCATGGCTGGCTACTGGCAGTATCGGGGTGGGGGGAATGTGTGGAAAAAAGGAAGTGATAGCAACATAACAAACTTCCTGTACCAGAGTGCATTTGGGGTTTGACTGAGTTTCATGCAGTATTTAATTTTTTCATCATTAAAGGATTTATTGCAAATTAGTATCACATAATTTATATAATAGATATTTTGAGATTATGAAAGTATTTCCTATTGATATAAGCATGTAGAATCTTTCACAATTGATTATCTAGAGCCTTCTATACATTAAGTTCCAAGTGTAGATTACTTTTTTTTTTTTTGGTCTTTTTGAAACAGGGTCTCCCTGTATCCCCAGCTGTCCTGGAACTCGCTCTATAGCAGGCTGGCCTTGAACTCACAAAGATCGCCTGCTTCTGCCTCCCAAATGCTAGGATTAAAGGCATGCGCCACCACGCCTGGCCGAAATGTAGGTTACTTTTTGAAATTTAGGTTTCTACGCTCCACCTCTGCAGAGTATGACTCAGTAGTTTTTATAAACACCCTGGGAGCCTACAATTAGTAAGTTCATCTTGAGATTATTAGTTTTTTCCCAAGAAAAATTTATCATTTATTATGAATTATTAGATTATTTTTTTGTTTTTTCTTAACAATTTCATCCATGTTTATAATGTATTCCGGTCACTCTCTCCTCCAACTTTGTCTCTTCTCCTGTCACCCTCTTCTCCTCCCTACCAGTCCTTTTCCCAGATTCTGGACTTTTGGTTTAGTTTTGTGATCAATTTATTTAATCAGGACCATCTGTGTGGACATTGGATTAAGCTATCGATCAGAGCCTGGTGGGGTGCCCAGCGGGTACACAAATGAAGGCAGTGACTCCCACTCTCCCTGAATCTATCATAACATCAGCCCTTCCTCATTCCATGCTTGCTCAGGGGATGTCCTTGTGCAGATTCAGTGCAGGTATCCAAACCTCCTGTGAGTTTACCATTGCAAATAGCTAGCTTGTCCACAGGACAAGCCCTTCCTGTCTTCTGGCTCTGACGTTCTTCCCCCTTCACTTTTTTTTTTTTTTTTTTTTTTTTTTTGTTTTGGTCTTTTAGAGGCAGGGTCTCCCTGTAGCCCCAGCTGTCCTGGAACTCTGTAGACCAGGCTGGCCTTGAACTCACAAAGATCCACCTGCCTCTGCCTCCCAAGTGCTAGGATTAAAGGCGTGCGCCACCACTGCACTTTCCGCAGTATTCCCTGAGACGAAGAAGGGATGATAGAGTGATTGCTTTAGGGATGAGCACTCATCCATCACTTATTCTCACTAAACATACCCAATCTTGTCTTAAAATATTTTAAATTGATCTTCAATTTAAAAAATTTTAATTGTCTAATCTTTTAGTTTATGTGTATGAATGTTTTCCTGCATATATGTAAATGCACCATGTGCCTCCAATGCCTGTGGAGGCCTGAAGACAGCATCAAATCAACTGAAACTAGAGTGAAAAACATGTACTGTTTTTCATGCCCCCATGTGGGTCCTGTGAACCAAACCCATGTCCTCTGGAGGAGCAGCCAGTGCTGTTATCTGCTGAGCCATCTTTCCAGTCCCTAATATTGAGTTTTAAAACTTGATCAGTTTTCAAAATATCATAATATTATGTTCAGCCTACTCCTGTAAGCCTGGGGATGGGGCCCTTATGCCCTTCGCTCTGCTTGACCTGAACAGAATTTCCCTCTTAATGGAGAGTTGCCTCTGCTCTCCAGAATGTAGAGGTCCCCCATCTGCCTCCCTGTTTAGCCATGTAGCTGTGGGATAACAGGATTAAAGAACCTGCCTTTCATACAATTCTTCGTGTTTAAAATGTATAGCTAATGGGACAATGATTGTCTGTTTATTTGGCCTTCACTGTTCATCCATCCACTGGACACTAGTTAACCTATCTATCATCACGTCCTTAAAGAAGCTAGCTCTCTCTCTCCTAGCAGTCATCAGTTGCCAATACGTCCTCAGATAAGGTTGGGCCTCTTCCCCACTTCCCCACTTCTGTTCTCAGATTTTGTCCAGGTTGAGCTTGTGTGGGTCGTGTGTGTGTGTGTGTGTGTGTGTGTGTGTGTGTGTGTGTGTAGTTACCATCACTGTGAGTTCATGTGAGTAACTTCCCAGGTGTCTGGAAAACTGTTTCCTGTTGCATCCACCACCTCTTACCTCAGGCCATTTTCAGGTTGGTAGATAATATACATTGAGCATATTTTCCTTCTCCCCCTGTCCTCTCCTCCTCCCCTCTTCGCTCTTACTAGTCTGCTTTGTTCCCCCTGACAGTTCTACTGCTACTTTCACATCATCTATACATATATACATTTATTTTTCAAGAAGGCTATTACTCACCAATAAAGGAAAACAAAATATTTGTTTTTAAAAGATTGACTCAACTCACTTAATATGGCTATCTTCATTTTCTTCTTTTTTCCTGCAAATGATGTAACTTGATTCTTCTCCTTTGTGTGTTTGTCTCTGTGTATCTCTCTCTCTCTCTCTCTCTCTCTCTCTCTCTCTCTCTCTCTGTGCTGTGATGTGTGTGAGTGTGTGTGTGTGCATGTGTGTGTGTGTGTGTGTGTGTGTGTTGGGTTGCTCCATAAGTACCCAGTTGACAACAACTCATAATTGATCTATGTAAGTAGAAAATAGAACTGGGACTTTCTGCCTTTTGTTTTAACCAATTTTTGCTTCACTGTAATGAAATACCTGAGGCAAGCTACTCACGGAAAAAAAAAAGATTTATTTTAGTTCAAAGTTTGGGAAGTTTAAAGTCCAAACAGCATAGTGCAGCTCTGACAATAACCCCACACTGAATGGAAGTAATACATCCAAAAGAGAGATTGTACTGGCAGAGAGTGCCCAGAGAATGAGTGACTCAGGAGCTGGGCTTTCTGTTATAATAACTCATACTTACAATAATTCATGAGTCCTGTGACAGCTACCTTAAACTCCTATCATTCTTTTAAGGTTTTACCATCTCCCACTCTCCCTCACTGGGTACCAAACATCATGTGTAAGAGCATTCAGAGAGCATTCTCATTCAACTCATATCCAATCTGTAGCTCATTTTAGAAATGAAATATGGAGACTAGAGGAAACATGCATGAATCTATGGAGTGAATGCAGAATCCCTATTCATACAAACATGGTCGAAATTGGGAATTTACCTTGAGATCTGCTAAAGCTAACATCTGTCTTGTTCTATGGCAATTTCTGTCTATTTACTTTTGTGAATTTGTTATTGACTGGAAATCAAATAACAAGAGTGGATTCTAAGGGGCATAGAATGGCTTTGTAAGCCCTGACTCCAGATTAATTTCTATCTAATCAGGAGATATTTGTGTCTTTACTCCATAGCTACCGGGGCATACCCACTCCAGTCCTCACCCAAGTATTATTTGAAAGAATATAGTATAAGTCCTGCTGGGCATTTTGGTGCTCATTTTTAATTTTCATACTTGGGAAGCTGAGGCAAGAGAGTTTTAGGTTTGAAACCAGCCTGGTCTGTATAATGAAACCCTATCTCAGAATAAATTAAATGTGGTGACTTATTTGTCTTCATATTCATAATTTAATGCTCTTCTTTCTAGTCCTTCAGTAATACTTTTTCACAAGAGGATATAATTCTTCCTCAATTCAAGACAAATTTTCAAAGACCACAAGGAGAAGTATACCCAAATCTCATTTTAATGTCTCTTCTTTTCCACAGATTAAAGGTTGTACAAAACTTAAAAGAGGCAGAAGCAGTGGTTCTATTCACTTGTTATTGGACTTGAAACTCCTTTGACCTCGGAAACTGAAGATGAGGTTGCCATGGGAACTACTGGTACTGCAATCATTCATGTTGTGCCTTGCAGGTAGAGTGTCATTTCAAAACTTTTTGATTTAAAAGTGCCAATGTATTTCACACTAATTCAAAGGTGGGTCGTTGCTTTAGATGGCTATGATACAATCATGACTGAGTGTTACTGTGGCTAGTATTTGCTGTCAGTGGTTGAGTACACCATGCTGATGGTCTTTCCAAGGCTTGTTTCATGCTGTTGCCTCCAGACCTTGGCACTGACGTGTCACCTCTCTATCTGGTCCTTTTATGGTCTCTTGAGCCATTATTTAGTTTAAAAGTTTTTATTATTGCTCATTGTATTACTCAGTTACACAAAGATACTGGCAGTAAATTTGGTAATACAGTCTGGAATATTTCTCATTTTGATGTGGATGGATGAAAGTCTATCTGGGCTGCTATCAATCTACTCTGTATTTTGATTGTTTGTTTTCTCATTTCAATGAACCTATAGTTTAGTAAAACCCAGACAAGAAAAATACAAGAAGCTTTGGCATAGATTCATAACCAACTACTAGAAAAGGGGGTTTTGAAAGTGCAAACCCAATTGGATATGGTGGCACATGCCATTATTCCCACTATTCGGGAGACAGAGGCATGGAGATCTCTGTAAGATTTAGGCAAACTTGTTCTCCTGAGGAAATTCCAGGCCAACTGGGGCTTCAGGGAGACACTGTCTCTAAAGGAAGAAGAGGAGGAAGAGGAGGAGGAGGAGGAGGAGGAGGAGGAGGAGGAGGAGGAAATTGCTTAAACATGCTGTTTATTGATTTTTCATTTTCCTAGTGCTTGACACATGTAATTCAAGAACTGATACACTGTAAGTCCACTTCTGTTGGAAACTGTTTCCCAGGTTGGAACAGTATTCATCCATGCTTCCTTCAGAATATTTTTTTTTGGCTTTTTGAGACAGAGTCTCCCTATAGCTCCAGCTGTCCTGGAACTCACTATGTAGACCAGGCTGGCCTTGAACTCACAGAGATCCACCTGCCTCTGCATCCGAGGTGCTGAGATTAAATGCGTGCACTGCCACACCTGGCACTTCAGGATCTTTTTGATGTCTCTGGTTGGTCTGGTTTCTTGTTCATGGTAGTCAAATCCAAGAGGGACACCTGAATATATTTGTATTTTTGCAACATGAAGCAAATATGACTTTGGGATCCCCTTAGGCAGTCACAGTCATTCAACTATTACTGAACACCTTACAATGGGCCAGCCAATGCTGGAAGCTGGGAATACAATCCTGAGCACGTATGCATAGCTACTGTGCTGGGAGGGTTGCATTAGCTGCTATAGCTGACTGTTTGCAGATAATATAAGAATCAGCGTAGCTGATTCTTATATTATCTGCAAACAGTCAGTGAGTTCAAAGCCAGCCTGGTCTACAGAGTGAGTTCCAGGACAGCTGGGGCTACAGGGAGACCCTGTCTCGAAAAGACAAAAAAAAAAAAAAAAGAATCAGCATAGCAACGGTGGTATTAGCATGCTTGGGATCCCTCACTCCATGGGAGGAACTCTGTTAAATTCATGTGGTTTATCTGATTTCATTCTTCCATGACCCTTAGGATATAAGTATTTACTTTGCCTTTATAGTCCAGTAATTGGTAATATTACTGATCAGTCAAGGCATTAAGAAAATCACTGAAGGTCCCTGTACTTTGGCAATCTAAGGCTCTAACCCAATCAGACTGTAGTTTTGACCAATATACAATTTCAGCTGACTTGCCAAGTTGTCCAATTAATAATTGAAATTCATTCTTGAAATTTTGCTTTTCATCCTTTGGTGCTTTTTAGAATGAAAAATATCATTCACTTATCAATACTTTACTTTATTCTTTCTTAGTTTATTTCTTGTTTTATTTTCATATTTCCTTTATCATTTTTGAATCCATTTCCTTCGGATTCCAATTTTAAGATATTTACTTCCTTTGAATACATGGGAAAACCAATCTTCCATGACTGTGAACAATTTGGAAACTCTTTTAGAGTTATTGTACACTATCCTTGTGCGTTCAGAGCCTAAATTCTCCCTGATATCCATGGTACATCCACACTGTACACATCAGCTGATATCCTCTAATAGCTAGCTCTATGAAGGTCTCAAGTGAGACTCTCTAACTTTAGTGCCTCATAATGACTCTATGTAGATATTATTTATATAAGACTAAATAGATTTCTTGGTTTTAACCTGCAGCAGTATTTGTTTATCCTGGTGTTCATGGGTAGACATCAAAAAATTAAAGAGTAGAAAATACGAAAGCCACTAATCTCTTCAGGTGTGTCTGGAAAAACTTACTGTTCTTTTTTAAAATTTTATTTATTTTTTATGTGTATGAATGTACTGTCTGCATGTAGGTTTGTGCACCCGTGTCATGCAATGCCACGGAGGTCAGAAGAGGGTCTTGGATTCCCCTGGAACTGGAGTTACAGATGGTTCTCAGCTGCCATGTGAGTGCTGGGGATCAAACCCGGGTCCTCTACAAGATCAATCGCCTCTCTTAACCGCTAGGCCATTTCTCCAGCCCTTAAAACTTTTTTTTTTAATGTGCAGAAAAAAAAAAATCTTTAATTTAGGAAAAAAAGACACTTATCACATATAGAATGGGAAGAAATTTTTTTTTTATTAGAGAAACATCTAGGTTATTTCACTTCCTTTTTTTTTGTTTNGCATTAGCTGCTATAGCTGACTGTTTGCAGATAATATAAGAATCAGCGTAGCTGATTCTTATATTATCTGCAAACAGTCAGTGAGTTCAAAGCCGCCTGGTCTACAGAGTGAGTTCCAGGACAGCTGGGGCTACAGGGAGACCCTGTCTCGAAAAGACAAAAAAAAAAAAAAGAATCAGCATAGCAACGGTGGTATTAGCATGCTTGGGATCCCTCACTCCATGGGAGGAACTCTGTTAAATTCATGTGGTTTATCTGATTTCATTCTTCCATGACCCTTAGGATATAAGTATTTACTTTGCCTTTATAGTCCAGTAATTGGTAATATTACTGATCAGTCAAGGCATTAAGAAAATCACTGAAGGTCCCTGTACTTTGGCAATCTAAGGCTCTAACCCAATCAGACTGTAGTTTTGACCAATATACAATTTCAGCTGACTTGCCAAGTTGTCCAATTAATAATTGAAATTCATTCTTGAAATTTTGCTTTTCATCCTTTGGTGCTTTTTAGAATGAAAAATATCATTCACTTATCAATACTTTACTTTATTCTTTCTTAGTTATTTCTGTTTTATTTTCATATTTCCTTTATCATTTTTGAATCCATTTCCTTCGGATTCCAATTTTAAGATATTTACTTCCTTTGAATACATGGGAAAACCAATCTTCCATGACTGTGAACAATTTGGAAACTCTTTTAGAGTTATTGTACACTATCCTTGTGCGTTCAGAGCCTAAATTCTCCCTGATATCCATGGTACATCCACACTGTACACATCAGCTGATATCCTCTAATAGCTAGCTCTATGAAGGTCTCAAGTGAGACTCTCTAACTTTAGTGCCTCATAATGACTCTATGTAGATATTATTTATATAAGACTAAATAGATTTCTTGGTTTTAACCTGCAGCAGTATTTGTTTATCCTGGTGTTCATGGGTAGACATCAAAAAATTAAAGAGTAGAAAATACGAAAGCCACTAATCTCTTCAGGTGTGTCTGGAAAAACTTACTGTTCTTTTAAAAATTTTATTTTTATGTGTATGAATGTACTGTCTGCATGTAGGTTTGTGCACCCGTGTCATGCAATGCCACGGAGGTCAGAAGAGGGTCTTGGATTCCCCTGGAACTGGAGTTCTCCTGGAATTGGAGTTACAGACGGTTCTCAGCCATGTGGGTGCTGGGGATCGAACCCGGGTCCTCTGCAAGAGTGGTTGGTGCTCTTAACCTGCTAGGCCATCTCTCCAGCCCATGGAAAAACTTACAGTTCTAACACGACAATGCATACCTGCTTGTTCATGTCCCTCTTGTATAGAATCAGTGCATTGACTATTTCCCTGAGCCTTTTCTGTGAATTTTTTTTTTTCACAGATTTCAATCCTCCTGCATTATATGCCTCTTTCGGTGTAGGTGTAGTCAAGCGTTAATTAATGTTTTTGTTTTCTTGTTATTTGTCTTGATTTCATTAATTTCCATAATACTTGACACTCTGAATACTGAACAGATTTCTTCCACTGCTCATTTTCTTCTCTTGTGTATCATCCTCATTTTCCCTATATTTCTTTAGCCTTAAATTTCAAGTGAGTTTGGCAACGAACAGTAGGTACACTTATTATGTTTACTATAATTATGACATCTCAAATATTTCCTTTCCTGTAAATTTCCCCAAGTAACCTAAAGGACCAAATTTGACTTTGGGATCCCCTTAGGCAGTCATAGTAATTCCAATATTACTGAGGGTAAAGGGGACACCAACACTAGGTGGGTGTCTGACCTAACTGTGGACAAGTGGCAGGATCGGGTTGGGCGAGTGGAGCTCGTAGGCCATGCAGAGGTCTGACCCTGACCTCATCCCCTCTCCTCAGCAGAGTGCAGCCAATGCATCCGCTGCCAGAAGGCTCATGCTTTAAAGGATGGATCTTATATGATCTGCTAATTATTCTAGGGCAGCACTCAATAATTTTTGTTACAATTGGATTGTTTATTTTTCATTGAACTTGAGTGATAATTGAAAACTACACACAAAAAAATTCAGAATGCCCAGTCCTTATGCTGTCGTTGATTTTGTTTCCAAATATGCCTACATACATAATATATATATAATATATATATAATTATATATATATATTATGGCTGGAGAGATAGCCTAGCGGTTAAGAGCACCGACTGCTTCTTACAGAGGACCCGAGTTCAGACCCCAGCACCCACATGGCGCTAAAAACCGTCTGTAACTCCAATTCCAGGAGAACTCCAGTTCCAGGGGAATCCGAGACCCTCTTCGACCTCCGCGGCATGCACGACACGGGTGCACAAACTACATGCAGACATACATTCATACACATTCAAAAATAAATAAAATTAAAAAAAATTAAAAAAAAATATATATGTAGCTATTTATATATATGTAGCATATTTGTATATAATATATATATTATATATATATACATATATATATAATATATATATATCTCACATATCACCAGAATTCTATCCTTGGAATAAACCATATGTTAATTCCAAAATATGTTTAGGAATTCACATTTTTTTCCTTTAATTTTATATTACTCTAAAATATGAATACATACTTCCCCATATATGGTAATTATAATATCTGAAAAGATAGGTAAGTTAATTCTAGGGCCCATTAAAGATTCACATTATAACAGCACAATGGTTTCAGATAAAAAGAAATATAACAATAATGTTTCTCAAGTTGTCTTTCAGTTGGGGGATTTGGTGCTAACACTCACAAATGAGAGAAAACATTTACCTTTTGTGTGTGTGTGGGGGGGGGACTATGTCACTTCACTTACCATAAGGGCTTCTAGATCCATCCATTTACCTGCAAAGTTCATGATGTCAAAGGACTGATTGATACAGTTAAATTCTACCCAAAACAATATACTTCTGTAGAAAAAAACTTTAAAAAGACTGAGAGAAAGATGCAGAACATGTATGGCAGAATGCATGAACTGGGGTGGGGTAGGGGGAAAGGAAAGGGGAATATGTCTAAATTGAACTGAAAAATGATGTCTGAAATACACAAAACATCAATAAAAGTATTATATTAAAAAAACCCATAGGCTGGAGAGATGGCCTAGCAGTTAAGAGCGCCGACCGCTCTTGCAGAGGACCCGGGTTCGATCCCCAGCACCCACATGGCGGCCGAATACCGTCTGAAACTCCAATTCCAGGAGAACTCCAGTTCCAGGGGAATCCGACACCCTCTTCTGACCTCCGCAGCATTGCACGACACAGGTGCACAAACTTGCATGCAGACAGTACATTCATACACATACAGAAATAAATAAAATTAATAAAAAAATTAATAAAAAACCAGAATATTGGTGACAATTATCTAAAACCCAAGTCACAAAGTAGGTGCCTTTATTCCTGCACTCATACAGCAAATAGTCTAGAATGTCAGTACTCTACTCCTTGAAAGAGCAGGGAAACTTACATATTGAGTATTACAACAGGGATTGCTAGTGACTCTGGGAAACTACAGAAAACATATTCCAGTAATTTAACTATCAGTTCCCATTTCTACTTGTTTCTGCCTGTTTTGACATTTTACACATAATCTCATATTTTTAGTATCACAAGATTAAACAATTCAGATCCTTTTTTTTTTTTTGCAAGAGTAGCCAGTACTCATAAACACGGATCATCGCTTCAGCCCCTACTCTAACCTTTAGATCTTGCCCACAATGCCAGCCGTATTAGTCACTTTCCTGTTGCTGTGATAGGACCACCACAACCAAGGCAACTTATAAAAGGAAGAGTTTATTTGAGGTTACAGTTCCAGGGAAATTAGAGTCCATCATGGCAAGGAGGGCATGGTAGCAGGAGGCACTGGTATAGGAGCAGAAAGCAGAGGCTCACATCTTTAGGCAGGCACAGGAGAGAGAGAGAGAGAGAGAGAGAGAGAGAGAGAGAGAGAGAGAGAGAGAGAGTGGAAATTGGCATGGCTTTAAGAAATCTCGAAGCCCGCCCCCAGTGATGTACTTTTTCCAGCATGGCCACACCTTCTAAGATCTCCCCAAATAGTGCCACCAACTGCGGACAAAAATGTCTGAATACTTGAAGCCTATGGGAGACAATCTCATTCAAGCCATCATACCATCTTATAGGATTTAAATAAATTAACATTGCAATATTCCTTTTTGTAGGCACCTTCTTCAATTGTTTAAATTTTCTTCAGATTGTTTCTCTTTATTTGAAGAATGCTATTTCACTGGCTTTTTATTATACAGGCTATTATTAGCTGTATAGGGGCAAGCATTTTTTCCTCTTAATTTATTGCTATAGCCCCACCATTTTGATGCCTGACACACAGAGCTAGTGAGCAAATGTGTATTGAATGAATATCAGTAAAAAAGAAGACTGAAAACTACATGAAGCAGACACAGAAAGGGAGAGGGTGGGAATGGGAGGGAGGGAGGGAGGGAGAGAGAGAGAAAGAGAGAGGAAGAGAGAGAGGAAGAGAGAGGGAGAGAGAGGAAGAGAGAGGGAGACAGAGGGAGACAGAGGGAGACAGAGAGAGAGAGAGGGAGAGAGAAGGAGCGAGAGGGAGAGACAGGGAGAGAGAGAAACTGGAGCACCAATCTCCAATTTCATGTTATACTGTGGAGTAACTTATGTATGTATTTTAAAGTTGGATTTAAATATCTATCATGTTAAAATGTTTTGTGTCCCTTCAACTCTGTATCAGATATTCTTGCTACAACCACTCGTCACCATCCATTCACTTCAGCTACAGCTGGGGTGGAATTTCCTGCATTTCTCTGCCTGAAGGTTTTATAGCACATTATAGGCATGGAGAAGTATGAAACACTAACCCTCTCCATGGGGACAGTCCTCAGCCAATACAGCATGACATTCAACAGATAAATTAGCCAGTCTTATGTTATTTGGAGTCGATTTTTTTTTTCCTTTTCCAGACAGGGTCTCCCTGTAGCCCCAGCTGTCCTGGAACTCACTCTGTAGACCAGGCTGGCTTTGAACTCACAAAGATCCGCCTGCCTCTGCCTCCCAAGTGCTAGGATTAGAGGCATGCACCAGCACTCTTATATGCTGTTTCTTGCACTACCTTAGGGATCCCCAACAGGATAAACCTCAAATGCCCACCATTACAACTTCTGCTCTTTTGTTCTTTATACCTGGTTCTTGGTTTTGCCTCACTTTAAAGTCCTTATATAGCACTCTGTGTTTGAGGGCATACAAGCCAGGTACATGTACAAAATAAACAATTAAAGAGAGATACGTAATGCTGATCTTACCAGTAATTAGAATGATAGCAGACAGGAAACCCAGCTTTATTCAATGATAGAAGCACTAACCATGTGTATCTATCTATCTATCTATCTATCTATATATATATATATATATATATATATATATTAGTAAGTGTGCTTGTACTTACATAAATTTATATACACATGACAATACAGAGTTAGGTCTAAAAACATTATCTAGGTCCTGCAACTTGTTAAATTCACTCTTTCTACTGTGAATTAGTTTGATTATGTATGAGATGTTGACAAAGTTGTTTTGCCTCTCAGAGATTCAGTTTACACCTCTGTGTAATAAGGAGGTAGAACAGATGGTATCAAAAGTCCCTCTTTCACCTCTAAAAGATTTACAATTCTACCCTTACTCATAGTTTGAGATGCAGATATTTTGCTGATAGGGTTAGAGCTAAGTCTGGAATTTTATTCAACTAATATGAAATTTCACACAGGTCATATGCTTCACCATGTGTTCCTGATTCTGTTCACATTGGCAGAGTTTGAAAGAAAGAATAAAATGCCTGGGCCATATGTTCTTATGCAGCAAAGAGGCGTGAAGACTTTTAAAAACCCTCTGTGAATGAGTGAAAAAAATGTACGACTGGTGCATTCTCAGATAATCCTCATTTCAGAGAGGCTGAATTTATTCTCATCTCTGTGATACAGTTTATCGACTATCAAGTAACTCTTTTTGAGAACGGTCTCTTCTCTTATTGCTAGATTTGTTGATCTCTCTCTCTCTCTCTCTCTCTCTCTCTCTCTCTCTCACACACACACACACACACACACACACACACACACACACACATCTATGCTGTGGTTCTAGCTGCACCGCAGTGTAAGGAGTGGGGTAGAAGAAAGTTCCTGTATAATTCAAAAAGGATATATTCTTACATTGATGAGTGCTCATAAATGTGGAACAAAGAGAATTTCTAGGTAGAAGAGTGTATTACAGGAAAGAAGCTTGAGTAGATGATACTGAAAATGCCAAAGGCCCATACCTATAACCAGACACATGGAAAGAATGCTCAGTAGTCTATTAGAATGTATTTTAGGATGAGAAATCCTTAATCCCTGAACTGGAAATATGGTGTGGGCTTATTCTCAGGCCTGAAAGTAGAAATATTCAATTGGAGATCCTAGTATTTGTTGATAGGATCTGATGAACATTTTTTCCCCACAAAAGTTTACAGAAAAGGAGCTGGGGGTGGTAAGGCATGCCTTTAATCCTAGCACTTGGGAGGAAGAGGCAGGCAGATCTTTGTGAGTTCAAGGCTAGCCTGGTCTACAGAGTAAGTTCCAGGACAGCTAGAACTACAGGGAGACCCTGGCTCAAAAAGACCAAAAAAAAAAAAAAAAAATAGTGACATAAACAATTTAAAATGAGAAATAATTATTTGTCCTGTGGTTTCAGAGCATTCCATGGTTGAATGGCCTCGTATACTTGGAAAGATCGTCATGGCAGTAGGACTGTGTGGTGGANCTGGAGCTGGAGTTCTCCTGGAATTGGAGTTTCAGACGGCTCTCGGCCGCCATGTGGGTGCTGGGGATCGAACCCGGGTCCTCTGTAAGAGCGGTTGGCGCTCTTAACCGCTAGGCCATCTCTCCAGCCCCTCAACCCCTCTTCTTACTCTGTTGTGTCCCTATATCCTCTCCAGAATGACAGAGCACAATAGTTAGTTTTAAGGCTTGATCTCATAGTGCAACCAGGTATAATATTTCAGTTTCTAAGACCTTCATATTTTCTCAGAATAAATAGAAAGAAAGTGTCGAATAATTCTAGTTACAGACAAATATTAAGCCCACTGCTGCCTCTGTTCTTGCAGAAGTGACATAATTTAATTAGAACCAAAAGAGAGCAGAGTAAGTGCTGACTTCTCTGAGTTCCTGCAGAACAGAGTCCTGCAGTGACCTCCTATCTTACTGTTTCTCTTTCTAAGAAGCTGGCTTGTCAGTGCATTACAATCATATTGAATGAATCCAGAGCTTGCATTTCGGGTTTTCTCCATGCTTTCTCATAACTATGGCTGTGAATTGAAGCCCAAGCAGTAGAAAGATTTAGACAAGAAACAGCTAATGGGCATGCCAAGAAAACAGTGGCTCCATTGATTAAAAAAAAAAAAAAAATCAGGAAAAAAAATGGAGCAAATATACCCAGAAAGTAGCAAACAGAAAACTTCTTTTCAGTATTAATTATTATATTTAAGTGATTTCACAATGGAAAAATATTAATCAGTAGTAAAGATATTGAGGAAAATGGAGAAGCTGACAGTAATTTTTATAGCCCATAGGCATAAATGTATGGTAGCAGGCAGGCAAACAAGAAGTTATTAGAAATACTCAATTTAAAACCTTTCCTAGAGCACAGTCATTAATGACTTCATTAGATATGTTCAGCTAGGCTAGACATCTTAACTATAAATTAGTGAAGGGATTACTGATAGTGTCTAGGCTATATCTAGTGTACTAAGGGCTATGATGACTAGTAAATGAAATGGGTTAGCAACAGTGAAGAATTTCAGCCAAGTGAAGAGCTGAACATTGTGTTCCACTAATTTCAAGTTATTGATAATTCCTGGTGCAACGTGGGAACAATGGGGCAGGGACAGGAAGAACCGTGGCATCTAGTCTCATGCCAATCAATGTCTTCTGGAAACTTAGCAAAGCTCAGGTAGAGCTTACAGTTAAGAGCATGGATCTGCAATTACACAGGTAGTCTCCTATTTCTTAGCCATGTGGTCAAGGGACTCATACATTGTATCATTATTTTATTATTATTATTGTTTTATCAGGTATAAAGTCAGCAAAATAACTTTATTTCATTGGGCATCTGTGAGGACTGGGCTTATATTATGCTCTTTGTTCTTGGTATAGTGTCTGGTGCTTAGAAAATAGCAATGTGGTGCCAGGCGTGGTGGCGCACACCTTTAATCCTAGCACTTGGGAGGCAGAGGCAGGAGGATCTCTTTGAGTTCGAGGCCAGCCTGGTCTACAGAGTGAGTTCCAGGCCAGCTGGGGATACAGGGAGACCTTGTCTCAAAAACACCAATAAATAAATAAATAAATAAATAAATAAATAAATAAATAAATAAAAAGAAAACAGCAGTGTGAGTTTATTATTCATTGCGTCATCTAACATGCTTAATGACCTGACAGTGCTGATCTCTTAGAGTGTACATTAATTCCAAAGTTAAAATAGTTCTTATCATGGAAAGGATGGTGATCAATTGTGATAATGATGGTGATGGCGGTGGCGAGGGGCATCGCCTCCTCCACTTTTCTACTAGTTTCTGATCTTTCTTCGCCGGTTGTAATTTGTATATCAGGATTTATAGCACATCTGTTTCTGCAAATTTTTACAATGTGACTTCCCTTGTACAATGGAGAAATAATAAGTACACATGAAAACTAAGTACTTAAACTGTTTGTGTGTGTGTGTGTCACACTCAGGAAAGAGCCTGCCTTTCTTTTTTTTAAGAATTTTTTTCAATTTTATTTATTTTTGTATGTGTATGAATGTACTGTCTGCATGTAGGTTTGTGCACCCATGTCATGCAATGCCGCGGAGGTCAGAAGAGGGTCTCAGATTCCCCTGGAACTGGAATTCTCCTGGAACTGGAGTTACAGACGGTTCTCGGCCACCATGTGGGTGCTGGGGATCGAACCCGGGTCCTCTGCAAGAGCAGTCGGTGCTCTTAACCACTAGGCTATCTCTCCAGCCCGAGCTTGCCTTTCTACAAAGACTATGCATCATGTATAGTGAATACCCACATTGTAAGTGGCAGGAGCAGCTGCTACTACAACAAACCGGTGGGCATCATACGTGTTCATGTAGGTGAAGGAGCACGTGTATACTCCATGTCCTGGCAGAAAGGCGTGTGAGACAAATATCAACGGGAGACATTCACGTAGGTCCGGGAACCAGGAAGGAGCTGGTAATTTTCTTTTGATGGGCTCCCAGAAATTAATTAGTTTTCAAGAGGATAGAAATTCCATGAAAATGATTAAAATTCTAAAATGATGCAAGATTTTTAAACAAATTTTATATTTAAACACATAAAGGAGCACATGGAAACTGCCAGTGTTGCTAGGACGGAGACGCTGGTGCTGGAGCGAGGATCCCCTTCTGCACCATATCACCGTATCCTTCCGTTTTCCTCTCTAACCCATCTTGGTGATTTTAACCTGATATTTCCCCAGTGTGAACAAAAGTGCTAAAGGACGACATGGCTCTACTATATCCTAATATTTCCTTCAAATTGTTTAGCACCCATCAGTCTATAAATTTTACTGAGCAATCTGTTTAGGATTACAATGAGGATGCAGAGACAGCGCCACACTGATACAGTAGAAAAGCGCCCCTCTCTCAAGTACACCATCCCGTCTGCTCTCCCATCAACGCTCTGAGAACAGTATGCTCCTCGTGCCATAAATGATGGGATATATCTCCATGCTACAAACCCAGAATTGGGACATGAGCAAGGGACATTGAACTTGTGGCTCTTTAGATTCAAACCCTGATCTTTCAACTGTTACCCTGTGATGTCTATTGAAATATAGTGCCTGCCCTCATCAAGACTATTATTTTATGAATTTTCTGTGGACCATGAGTTCTCAAAAAGTAGTCTGCCCCCTCCCAGCATCAATATCACATGTTAACTTATGACAAATGGATATTCTTAGGCTCCAGCCAATTCCCACACAATAGGAATCTCTTGTTGGTAGTGGTTAGTTTTATTGAGTTTTATTTTATTTTTTTAACATTTTTTTATTGATGCTTTGTGCATTTCATACATCATTTTCCAATTCAGTTCAGGCATATTTCCCTTTCCCTTCCCCCCCCCCCCCCCCCCAACCGAGATCATGCATTCTGCCATAACTGTCCTGCATATTTCTCTCAGTTTTTTTTTTTCATTTTTTAGCTATAAGTGATAATCCATGAGTACAAGCATCCTTCATGTAAAACCAATTTGCAGGCTGTTGTGCCCAAATCCCCACAGCCCCACCTTTCAGCGGGGGGTCAGGTTGATCAAATGAGGGTCCAGACTACATTGCTGTAGTTTCACCATTCACCCCAATCGCAGCCCTTACATTCTACCACGCCCCCTCTTCCGCAGATTATTCCCTGGGCTTAGAAAAGGGGCACAGGTGGATGAGAAGCAGATCAGTCCACTCTCTCTGGAGCTGTTGTCTTGGACTCTGGTCAATTCTGGCTGTTTCCTTTCATGGGATGACAGTTTGTCCAGGAATAACCTTTCGATCCTACTAATGAAGCACAAGCAATTAGATATATAGGTATTTAAACAGCGTTAATAGTTATGGTAGGTTACTTTGGTATAGACACAGATGTTTAGATGATATGTTGATCCATGAATTACATTTTTTCCTGTTAAGTATGACAGGGTCTTACTGTGGCTTATGAGATCTCCTAGGACAACATCATGAACTTTGCAGGTAAATGGATGGAGCTAGAAGACATTATGTTAAGTGAAGTAACACAGTCCCAGAAAAACAAATGACAAATGGTGTCCCTCATATGTGGATGCTAGTACCAATAACCCAGAGTTTTATTTTTTGAGGCAGAGTCCTACAACATAACAAAACATCTCAGAATGACCCCAGGCTCCTTGCTATATAGATCATTTGTCTCATACTTAAAATTATCCTGCTTCAACCTCCAAGTTTGGAGATTATAGAATGACAATTTCTGCAGGTGACACAGTGATTTAACAAGCCCTCCAAGGTTCCCAAGGGTCGACAGACAACTACTCTATGTCTTCTTGACAGACAAGGTAGAACTGTCATTATCTCATTTTGAAATATAATAATAAGAGGAGTAAATATTTGCTGGCGGTTATATGGAAGTGTCTGTGGCAAAACTGGACCCAAGCATTTGGATTCCAAATCTAGTGAGTTACAATTTTTTCTCTTAGTGACAGGAAACAACCCTGGCTTTAAAGTCAGTTTATTGAATACTCAATAGTATAAGAGGAAAATATATATGATGAAGGGTGCCCTGACAAGCCCCATTCACTACACATAATTCACCAGTAGGTATAATATTACCCCAAGATATATTCAATGTTGTGATAAAATAAATGAAGAAACCCTATTCATTAATTTTAAATAGAAATATGTGATAGAATATTTAAATGTTAGAAAAGAAAAGCACCCCTTGAGCATACAAATATGCTACAATTGCCCATATTTTGCTAATGATAATATATTATTAGCTATGAATTCTATTCCTGAAGAGATAAAATAAATATATTTTATAGCTTACAAAAGCCTCTAGTGAATTTCCAGATTGTTCTGTGCTTCTCAGAGTCATCAAGCATGGGCTGGAGAGATGGCCTAGCGGTTAAGAGTGCCGACCGCTCTTACAGAGGACCCGGGTTCGATCCCCAGCACCCACATGGCGGCCGAGAGCCGTCTGAAACTCCAATTCCAGGAGAACTCCAGCTCCAGGGGAATCCGAGACCGTCTTCTGACCTCCGCGGCGTTGCACGACACGGGTGCACAGACCTGCATGCAGACAGTACATTGATACACATACAGAAATAAAAATAAATAAATAAATAAATAAAACTTAAAAAAAAAAGAAAGATGGTTATTTTGTTTTAGAAATAATTGACCCTAAGAGAGAGTGCTCACCTCTTCCAATGCAAATTAAGACATGGTACAAAGGCTTTCATTTATAAAGCAGTTTGGAACGTGTCACAGAAGGAGCCCTCGCTGCAGCCTTTTAAATTGGGCTTTTGCATAACATAGCATGCTCCTGAGCATGTGAAGTGTGGCTGGCTATCACCAATTGATTCGTTCACCAAAATGTAGTTCCAAAGCTCAGAGATACCATAGTGAGATGCTGCCACCTGTGTGACCTGAGACAACAGAAATGTATCATTCCCAAGGTGTCCACATATTATATGAAGTTTTCTCATTGTTGTAAACAAATGTCTATTTGCCCAGGATAGGACTCCAACAGTGGACCACAGAAATTATTCTACCCAAGTCTGGCTTGTTAAACTAATAGGTTAGAGAGGGTCCTTACAGGAACATGGTGATCTAATGACTTCTAGGCAGCTATATCTCTGAAAAGCTCCCTTCAGGATAGGTGAGAATTCATGAACCTCAATCTTAGGAGGCCCCTGCCCAAGTTATAGGTGGCTCCACCAAAGAGAGTCCTTTCTTGTCCAGAAATCACTTCTCTTCTAACTCTGGAGATGTGCCTTTTGCATGTCCTAACTTTCTGAGCTTCCTCAGTTCTGTAAGTTTCCTGAGCTGTTTCCTCTAAGAAGGAATATGTCAATTCAGAGGACATTGCAAAACACCGCGTGACTATGTTCCTTCTGAAACTATGTAGAATCATCTCCTGGCCTCTGTGGTATCTGGCTGTGGCAGAATCCTCACTGTCCTGTGGCTTAAGGATACTGTGGGCATATCTAATATGATCTTCAATATGGATGAGCTAACGTATCCAGCCAGCACTTCCCAGAGGCACAAGTGAGAGTCATAGGACCTCTCTGTCTATGCCCAGGAGTTGATTGAGACGTGATGAAACAAAGGTCTGGGAGGTGATGACATGCTGCCTATATAATGATCTGTTGCCTTTTGCTATTTTGTATTTGGATTTACACCCAAATACTACCATGTGTCCTTGTGCTGTGCTTTTGTACACATGCCTTCTGCATGGTCTGTCCCACCCTGGAAATGACCACATACTACCACATGATACATCCCAGGAAGTCTCTGGTTCCAGCTCTTTACATCCCTCTCTCCTCTGTGTCCACCTCTGACTTAGGATGTGGAGTGAAGAATACCCCATTAGTAATTCTTATATGTTCATGTATTGAAATGGATATTTTTGGTCACAAAAGTGTTTGTCTTTTCCCAACTTTTTTGTGGACACCTAAAAAATGATCAAGAATATATGTGCTTTGTATTGTATTTCTTTTTTTTAATTTTTAAAAATTTATTTCTGTATGTGTATGAATTTACTGTCTGCATGCAGGTCTGTGCACCCGTGTCATGCAATGCTGCGGAGGTCAGAAGAGGGTGTCAGATTCCCCTGGAACTGGAGTTCTCCTGGAATTGGAGTTTCAGACTGTTCTGGGCCGGCATGTGGGTGCTGGGGATCGAACCTCTGGGTCCTCTGCAAGAGCAGTCTGTGCTCTTAACCGCTAGGCCATCTCTCCAGCCCCATTGTATTTCCAATGAACAACATGGACTTAGAAGATAAAGACTTTGAAAAAGACCTACAGAGGCTAAAGAGATGGCTCAGTGGCTAAGGCCCCACTTGCTACTGTTCCAGAGGACCGCAGTTCAGTTCCCAGTACCCATGTTGGGTAGCTCACACCTTCATGTAATCCTAGCTTGAGGGGATCCTATGCTTTCTTGTGATCTCTGCAGTACCTGTACATACTTGATATACACTCACATAGACATACACAGACACACACCAAAACCTTTTTCTTTAATTAAGAAAAAGACATATGTGTAAATCTAATAGAGTATTAGATATGTGTGTATGTGTGTGCGTGTTTGTGTATTCTTTATCATAGCCCTATTGGACAACTTCATAAATGAAAGAATTTCTGTCATTTGTATAGCAAGTTCCTAGTGGCCTGAAAGCCTCTGTTTTCTTATCTTCATGCACCAAACTTGGCTCTGACAATCTCCCCACCCCTTCTTTCACAATGGTCACTGAGCCATGCATCTAGGGACACACTCTCTGCAGTCTTATTCTCTAAAACTTATCCAGTTGTGGCCTTCTGTGTGTATTATACTTTGTTGTATAAGGATGCTTCACTGATGGGAGTTGAGAGACGAATTAATATTCTCTCTACACCCTGTTCCACTATATTCCATGAGCCTTCCGTGTAGTTTCCACTGTAGATGTGTTACTTAAGGCTGGGCATTTCTCAGATAGATATTCTTTGTATGTGAACAGTTGTGAAACTTTTCAGTAGCCTCCATCTGTTGGAAAAAGAAGCTTCTTTGATGAGTGATGTACAGTAAAATGTCTCTAAATATAAGCATCCATATTTAGCACATGGTAAGAAATTTCATTTGTCTAGACATACGACAGAGATAAGATTTACTCTAGGCTCTATGATCTCTCCACCCATGTGTATTTGGCTGGATTTACAGTGCGGTCCATGAGTTCTGTCCAAATTGAGAGGGCTTTAAGTCCAATTAGATAGCTGTTGATAACCTCTAAGATAAAACTACCACTACTGCACCAATAGAGATAATTTGCTGCCCCTGTCATTATTGTGTTTGTTAAGCTTTGCAGCTGGGTTTGGACCATTGATTGATTTTCTTCCTTAGCAGCTTGAATAGTATGCTCTAAAACTACGATAGTTTTCAGGGAGAAGACTTCCAGATTAGTTCTGGCTCCACTTCTCCATCTCCTGTGTCCAGAGTATCTCCTTTCTTCAACAATGAGGCCTTACCTTCAAGTTCTGGGAGATAATCAAGAGCTATGGCAATCACCTGTGTTATTTTAGGAGTCTCTTGGACTACCCTCAGCAACACTGTGCTCCTTGTTATATAGCCTTCGGGTATACATATGCACCACTCAAGTTCAGACATTGTATGTGCATTTTCCAGGGGGTACTTGAGTTAGTACATTTCTCTCTGGATTTTTATGCCATCCAAACACTTTTAATAGAGAAAAAGAAGGCGATTTCATGAAGAGCGTCAGAAGTTAGCACAGTGCCAGAGCAGAATGTCAGCACACATGTGTTGCTTATAATACTTAACATAAAATGCAGCACAGCAGATATAAAGCTCCTGATTTCAAGCACTTCACTTCTATCTATGTGCCATAGAGTAATGAGCATGAATGAAGATACTTTGCTCTTGGAGTGGAATGAAATGTCAGGCAAGTCAAGGTAAACCTTAAAACTAGAAGAAAGCCTATTCTATCTAAAGCATTTTGAAGATCTGGCCAATGGTTGACATAGCAACCCAAAAATGTTGCTTCAGCATACTGATATTCACAGATTGTCAAAGTTTTATGTTCATGTAGCTCAACCTTCTCTGTGGGACACTGAAAAATCTGCAAAACAAAATGACGTATTCATTTTCCCTGGTTCACATAGCTAACTACTTTCACAGCTAGGATCTAATATTAGGAATATCTGAGTTACTTTTTATCAACATAGCAATAAATTCTCATGATTAAGAGCTGATAACTGCTTTCTTATTACTTCATAATGTGTCTAAACTCCATCTACATAAGTTGGTAGGACCTTATTATTTTAAGAGTGTTTTTGCCCAAAATATTGTTTACCTTTGTAAGGTACTCTCACATAACAAATTAGGAATGCCCTATCATCTTTTAGTGTGGTAGCAAGTCATATTGAAGAAGGGGTCCCTCTCTTAAATTTAGAACTGTTTACTTTTTGAACATGTTTACTCATTCACTTGTTAGTTTATCAGTCTTCTTGATAATAATGTATGAGCATTTGCTACTGATATACGTTAGGCTTGTAAACTTGTACACTTAGGAATTTAAAGTTGGGTGATAAAACAATTAGCTTCAGGAAAAATGTAAATGAAAAATCCAAGTGAACTGTAATATTCTAATCACTCACCCTTAGCATTACTCTGATGAAAGTTTTTCCTTAGGTATGGCTTTAATGGCTAAGTTAGAGGTCCTAAGGGTGAGATTACTCTGGCTTCAAAACCTACCTCTAGGTATAACTGTTGAATGCATGACTATTTGGAAGTTAATTCTGAGATTATACAATATTCAGTTCAGTGTCCTATGGCCTGTTATTATTTATTGCTAAAAATAACAGTTATTGCAATTTATTCTACCATGTATGCATATTAACATTTGATAAGGTACCAGCCATATAATTTATTAGACATATTTTATAACTTGTACTTATTTCAATATGTGGTTATATTAAATATACCAAATATGTAAATCACATGTTTGATAAATAAATAATAAAATAATGTAAATATAGATCATAATATATAATTGATATTTGTAGTTGCCACTTGTAAGCAAAACACTTCAATCACCTTCACCTTCAGTGAATCTTAAACTACATAATGGGCAAAAAGGAAACAGAAGTTAGAGCAGGACCAGAACAGAGCGCCTTAATCAGATATAACTTCTATCATGAATAAAACCAGGTAAGTAAGTGGCAGGATACAAAATTAACCTAGAAAACTCAGTAGCCTTTATTTACACCAACAGTAAACAAGTGGAGAAGTAATATAAGAAGACCTTCCTACTCACAATAGCCTCAAAAAAAAAAAAAAAACCTGGGAATAACCTAACAAAGACACCAAAGATCTCTACAACAAAAAATTTAAAAACCTGAAGAAGGAGATTGAAAATGACATCAAAAGATGGAAAGACCTCCCATGCTCACGGATTAGAAAAAATAATACAGTAAAAATTGTCCGTTTTACTCAAATTGATAACATGTTCATCGCAATCCCAACCAAATTCCCCATGAGTTTCTTCACAGACTTCTGGCATTTCTCCATTTAGTATGATGCTGGCTGTGGGTTTCTTGTATGTGGCTTTGATTATGTTGAGGAGTGATTCTTCTGGTCCAGTTCCTTCTACTACTTTATTCATGAAGAGATGCTGGATTTTGTCAAAGGATTTTTCTGCATCAAAAAAACAAAACAAAACAAAACAAAAACAGGTAAGAAGGTCCCAGCGATGGAGTTCAGTGTTGTGATATTGACTACTAGTGCAGAAGGTCAAAGATTTCTTCATTCTCAACTGCTTTTCAAGAAAGGGAGGATGAAGAAAGCCAATCGAATGGCTATTGCTATTACTTAGTTATATTCTCAGGGCTGGAGATCATAGATCAGCAGTAGAACATGTGCTTGGCCTATATGGGGTTTCATGTTGAATCTGTGGCCTCAAAAATTCTATTTTTCTCATGATAAATCTGGGTTTTATTCTCTTTCTAGCCATTCATATACATATATCTACATATAGAAGCAAATACACATGAACATTCTTTTTTCTAAATCTTTATAGTCTGTTGGATAACCAGCTAATATTTAAATTAAAATTTTTCATAAAAGGAGGAAACTGCTATATAAAACACTGTACAGTATTTTATAACTAACTCTAACCAATGGCTATTTTGCCTATTTTTGTGTGTTTTACACTGTCACAGCAGGACTTAGGATCATTGCTACATATAATGTTATTTATAATGGTAAGAACAACAATCACTGCCCTGTTCACCTTCTGCTGGATGCTTTAAATACATTTTATACTTTATAATGAGCTCAGAGTGGTCCCCCTATGTTGAATAATCTCACCTATATTTTAGATCAAAGGCAACTAAATTAAGTTAAATAAGTAGGTAGCTTTACCAGGACCAAGTGTGACCCCTAAACTTTGATTTGCCAACTCCACTGGATTTAGAATAACCTAGAATAAAATAGAATAGACACCTGTGGCGGTGTCTCGAGGAGATTTTTTGAGAGGATTGACTGGAATAGGAAGACACATCCCCAGAGCTGGGATCTCAGACTGAATGAAAAGGAGACAGTGCTCTGAGCACCAGATGTGGGCAGGAAGGGCTGGGGCACAGTGGGCTGCCCCTGATCCTGCTACCACCACAGCTAAACCGGCTCCTGGTCCCTCCTTCCCCACTGTGATGGACTGTACCCTAAACCAAGAGGCAAAAGAAACTTCCTTCCATAATTTGTTTTTTTGTCTGGTATTTTTCTCACAAAGACAAGACCCTTAACTGATACCTCCCTCAGGTGCCTTTGAGCTACTTTATCTTGGCCAACAGCAGCCTCCGTTTGCCTTGATCCTTCTAAAGCAACAATATTCCTTGAACGGTCTCCTTTTGTGCTTTTCTCAGG
The DNA here is from genome assembly GCA_009823505.1 of Rhizomys pruinosus. Taxonomy (NCBI): domain Eukaryota; kingdom Metazoa; phylum Chordata; class Mammalia; order Rodentia; family Spalacidae; genus Rhizomys; species Rhizomys pruinosus. The sequence continues at coordinate 1,688,711 of VZQC01005157.1, read as the reverse complement.
GCCTGTTCGGCTTTGGTCTTCATCTGATTCTCCCCAGTTAGAGACTCGCTACCTTTTATGTAGTAAATAAATAAATAAACCAGGATAAACTGTATAGATGCTGCCCATTCCTCTTGCTTTCTTCGCTGCGCACAGCTAGCTGCAGGGCTTGTGATTGCTTCCCTCCTCCAGGAGACACCCCTCCCCAGACTCCTGGCGTTTTATTTCCCTCTGAGTTGCTGCCTTGTTTTTCTCTCCACCCCCTGCTGCAATATCCATTATTTCTCCCTGTGACCTGCTCCATTATGTTCTGTACTTTCTCCTTCCTTCCTGTGTAAGCCTTTGCTTTCTGAGTCTAATTATATCTTGGCTTACAATCTAGATTTAAAGCTAATGAAATTGTCTTTAAACACACCTTCAAACTTCCAGTGTTCACCTCCCTCTGAGTGGAAATGAGTAAAGTTTTAATGTATTAGTTTAAAATTCACTAGACTAATATGTTCATATATGGCAAACACTTTTATACTCGCTTTTCTCTGTGCTCTTTAAGGGAGAGTGTGAAATACTTAGCCAAATTCTTGACTGCAGAAAAGAGTATTGTTGAAGCTCTTATTGACGGAAACAGTGATGACTCAAAAATGAAAGCAAACCCCAAATGAATTCCCATCTTCTCTGAGCAAAATGGTAAATATTAAAAATGCAGCAGTATTTGTCAGGGTCAACCATTCCTGTGAGAACCTGATGCGCTAGTCTGTGGAGTTTTGCTGAGAAGCTATAAAGGGGCAGGTGAATATGATTCATGCACAAGTGATCTTTACAAAACGGAAATTGTCCAGTGAAATGAATACCCCCACCTTCATCTTCTTTTGTCCCCTCAGTAGCATTCTCTGGGCACCAGCCTGCAGAATGTTTTTCTCCTCTGTGCTATGATATTTGCACATAAACTTGGGTTGTAATGTAATATTTATCCAACTAGATATAGCTAAATTTGATGCCAGTGCTCTAGATTTCTTGTGTCTCTTATGATTTCAACTGCTTGCTCTACTAAGGTACTTAGGGAAAGAGAAAAGAGGTCACCCATTGTACTTCCTAATTCTTGATGCACTTATTTCTTAAACTTGATTTTCAATTAAGTCAATCTATAGAAATTGAATGAATGAAAGTCTAAGTTTTGATCAGTAATTAAAGGTCAGTTTTGAAATTTGGTCTTACTTTTTCTTTTGATGTTATTGTAATACCTATCCAAACAAATTATGATTCTGCTTTCCACCTTCTAGCTTTTAAGACTTCCATAAAGTCATTCTACCATCTAGAATTTCACATTCTGTGTATATAAGATTATGATGTTACCCCCAAGCAAGGTTTTAACTGTATGTCCCAAAACTTGATCATCTGTGTTTGCCTATTCTGGGAATTCCTCACTTCAGATATTTTAATTAACTCTATTACATTTGTACCAAAGGAACTTTGTCATAGCACTTGTGATAGATGATTGATAGATAGATAGATAGATAGATAGATAGATAGATAGATAGATACCCATAGCATAAGTTCTATGTAACACATTCATCATAGCATGTGCTCAGACAAAACATCTTTCCAAAGAAATAAGACTGTGATATAGGAGAGGGCTTTTGAGGACAGGATGGGGCCATTTCAGATTTGTTTTATTAGATTAATCAGAAAAACTCAAAGATAAAAGATCAAAGGGTGATTGATTCCTTTATTATTTTTTATTTTGGATTTTGGTTTTTGGAGACAGGGTCTCTATTTAACCACAACTGGCCTATAACTCACTATGTAGACCTGGCTGGCCTAGATCTCATGAAGATCTGCCTTCCTCTGCCTCTTGAGTTCTGGGACTAAAGATGTATGCCACCATACCCAGTGGGTAGTTGATTCTTAAATGAATCAGTAGTGTTCAATACCTTGCCTCTGTTTGATCTAAAATTTATCTCACATGCCAATGTTGTGCCTTCCTCATTTTAAGAAAAATCAATATCAAGAATAGGTATCTTTCCACACCTAAAATTCAGATGTCGTAATGCCCCAAATTGACAGGTCATATATATATCCTGGCAGCAATGATTTGGCTATAAAATATATTTATACATGACTACGTTGTCTTCATATGTTATTTTTAAACTATGAAGCTTACTGTCCTATGTTTTTAAACTTACATGTTATGTTGGGTAGAATTCAATTTGGGGCCAAGAAACATAACAATACTCTGCCTTTATGCCTCCAGTTCATGTCAGAAAGCCTCACAGGCAGTAAGGCTGTAGTCTACTTATGTCTTCTCTTCCCTCATCTAGAATAGCATATGAATAATTTAAAGAGGCAACATGCACGCTCTGATGCCTGAGCCCTGGAACAGGAACAGCTTGGCATGTAACATTGTTATGACTTAGAGACCCTTCAAGCATAGAGTGTTTTGACACAGTGTTGAGTACTTGTGTCAGTAGATGTATGAGAGTCAACAGAAGCCATTCCTGAAGTCTTAGGGATCCCACTTGGCTCAAACACGTGACTTGTGAGTTCCCCTGGTCTCTGGTCTCGTCGCCTGATTCTGTAACATTCTTTGGAGTGTCTTTCTCTTCACCAAGCTGCTAAAGCACAGGCTTGTTCCTGTGTTTAGCTATCTACCGCTATTGTAATTCTGGTGATGAAATATGAAATACAAGAATCGTGAAAGCATTACAAAAAGTCAGGGATTTTCAAAATGTTATCTTCCCTCTAAAAAATAGTAATAAATATTTTTTAAACACATACAGGTTTTCAGGTCAGAAATTTAGAGGAAGGTAGCTGGTGCTTTTGACTGAGAGATCCATTAGAATATGGCTGTTTGTTGTCTCTTGGGTCTATAGTAGCTAAAGACTTCACAAGGACTGGAACATTGTCTCTCTCTCTCTCTCTCTCTCTCTCTCTCTCTCTCTCTCTTAGTTATTTTTATTCACTTTAACTATTGAATTATGTCAATTTGGTGCATACATTGTTCCTGATTGTCCACTTCCCTACTGCCCTTCCTTGTTCTTCTGTCCCCTCTTTTGGACCTCTTCCTCCCTCCCAGTCATCTGCCCTCTGCTTTCATTTCTCATCCATCCCATCGTACTCCATTTATCCCTATCCCTCCCTTAAGAGCTCTTCCTTCCCTCTTCTTGCCCCCTTCCAGTATCAGATCACACATAGAAACACACACACACACACACACACACACGCACACACACACACGCACACACACGCACACACACACACACACACACACACACACACACGCACACACACACCAAGCTGGTTTTGTTCTCATGAACTGTCATAGTGTGTGCCTGTTCTGAAATGTCCTAAATTCCCTGGCAAATTTAAAAGATAGTTTTGTTGACAATAAAAATCTTCACCTGCAATTATTTTCTTGTCAGGTTGAAATATATCATTTCATGCTTTCATAGATTTTAGAGGTGCTAATATCTATTATTCTTACCTGTTTTTTCTTCTGTAGGTGAACTGTTTTTTCTTTTTTTCTCTTACACCTTTTAACACTGTATCTTTGCTATATGCTTTGACATTGTGTGTGCATGTGTGTGTGTGTGTGTGTGTGTGTGTGTATATACATATGAATGTGTAAGGGTGACATTCCCTTTAAAAACACAATGTGTGCTCACTTCGGCAGCACACATACTAAAATTGGAACAATACAGAGAAAATTAGCATGGCCCCTGTTCAAGGATGACATGCAAATTCATGAAGCATTCCATATTTTTTAAAAAGAAAAAAAAAACCCACAATGTCGTGTAATGGGCAAATCTTCAATGTACTTTTTGTGTACATTTTCACAATTTAAGCAACATTGAAAGTATTATCACAATTAAAATTATGAGCATATATTTCAAAATATTTCATGCACATTCAAAACAGTCCTCTTATAAAGCATTCGAATCTCCCATAACCATGACCTAGGAATCTACTTAATAATTATGTATTTGTTGTTGATAAAACCTAGCAAAGTAGGGAGCTGGAGAGCTGGCTTTGCAGTTAAGAGCAATGGGTGTTCTTGCAGAGGACACAGGTTTGATTCCAAACACTGACACAGTGGCTAACATCAACTCCATTTCCAGGAGATCTTATACCCTCTTCTGACCTCTGAAAGCATTACATGACACAGGTGCACTTACACACATACAGGCAATCCACTCGCACACATAAAACAAAAATAATAAATAGAAAAGCTAACAAAGTAGATCAGAAATGTTCTGAGGCAATCCATGAATGAATTGGTTAGATTTTACCATTTCACTATATGTGTGTGTGTGTGTGTGGGGGGGGTGATTCAGAACATTTTACTGTACACATAATAAATAAATAAATAAATAAATAAATAAATAAATAAATAAATAAATAAATAAATAAATAGAACTTCATCTTCAAGATTAAATTTGAAAAGAGAAGTCCCCATGATTTTATAAATCAAAAAGTTAGAGCATTGTATTAGTCACTTTTCTGTTGCTGTGATAAAACACCATGACCAAGGAACTTATAAAAGGAAGAGTTTATTTGAGCTTACAATTGACGGTTCCAGGGAATTATAGTCCTTCATGGCGGGATGCATGGGGGCTGGAGACTGGAGCAGCAAACCGAGGGTCACATCTCGCAAAGAGCACAGGAAGCAGAGAGAAAGCAACTGGAGACCACGAGGCTTGTTAAAACTCACTAAGCCTGCCCCCAATAACATACTTCCTCTAGCACGGCCACACCTTCTAAGACCTCCAAAAACTAAGACCTCCAGTGCCACCAACTGGAGACAAATGTCTGAATACTTACAGCCTATAGGGGACACTCATTCAAACCACCACAAGCATCATAACACTCCTTATAATTAATAAAGACTAGTTGCTTTCAGTACACTTATAATCCTTATAATTAATGAAGGCTAATTGTTCTTATATTGGTAGACCATTTATGGATCTTGCCATCTTGACTAGAAACTGCATGGGAAGAGAAATGTGACTGTATCATCCACTGCTATATCTTTATGAGCCTACTGCATAGAACATTGCAATAGGCTCATGAAGATATAGCAGATGTGCAATAAGCATCTTGAATAAATGAACAATTAAATGTATTATCAGACAACAAAGGCCCTTGAGTAGATACAGGTCAAGTGATCTTGTACTTTAAAGACAGCTGGGTCTCAGATGTTTGTATGATAGGATGCTGGGAAGTTGCCCATTGAGGAATGTGTGGGTTTGTGACTCTTCAGAGACAAGAGGCTTCTAAAACCAAAATAGCAAAGAGACTGCAATGTATATTTTTAAGGCAGAAGCACAGAAAACAAGGTCCCAGCTTGGCTGTCATGCAAAGAAGATGACAAAGAGTTGGGTATTGAATGCCAGGTGTCTGAACTTTATTTCAATCAAGACTGAGATTCAATGGCTAAAGGGTTTTTTGTTGTTGTTGTTTTTTCCTAGTCCTGCCTTTTTGCTGTGCTGGTTTCTGTCAGGATGATTAATACAACATTGATGGATGAGACAGAATGTGAATGCTTTAGAAACCTTTCCATTACCTATCCTTGTAGGATTCATATCCTTTCTTATAAAGAAAGATTAAAATACTATATATATATATATATATATATATATTCCACAAAATATGCATTTAACTTTACTAAAACAAAAACATGTTGGTATAACCTTTATCTAAAGAAAATTTTAAATATTTTCATAATTTTAGAACTCCTCACATAGATTTTAGGAAACAGATTTCATGTGCAATGAACTAGATATTTTGTGCATATTTGCTTGTATTCTTTATATTTACTAAGGGGTTGTATTCCAGTAACTGCATATTAAAATGAGAAACTCAGCACGGGAGTCTGCTTATAACTTGGAGATCTGAAGCAATTTTTGCAGCCATAATTCTATTGTTCAGCATACAGGATCCATTCTGTATTCTTTAAAGTCTCATTATACATTTACCTGTATAATTTTAGCACACACAAATAGAAAAGAGAACGTATATTAGTTTTGTACATTTTATGCATGTTTGAGGGCAACTTTCACACATCTAACACAATATAACCACTAAATTCTGTGGATTTCATTGTTATGTTTTCATGGTGGTTGGTTGACTATAATCAGTAATTGAATGTGGACACATGACACATGGATGTGGATATTTAGCTGCAATTTTAAATATATTAATTTTGCATCCCCTCTCAGACAAGATATATTCTTAATGTGTCTACTTTCACTGACAGTTAAAACCTAGATGGATTTATTGATGTCATTTCTGTTAAACAGATGAGAAAACTAAAGGTAAAATTTGCCCATGGTCACACTATTTTAAAAAAAGGGAATTATGATTGAATACTGGGTTTGAATTCACTGAAATGATTAGGTTCATGGTGGGTTTTTAAATCCCTGAGATGGCAAAGTTTTGTTTGATGTTAATGTGGACTAAATATTTTTCATAGAAAAAATAAACTATAATTTGGATATGTAAATGTAGATCCTACAAGAATGCTACTTTCACACTTTGACATTTTAAATATATTTTAGGGATAAACTTGTTTAATCTTTTTCTGGGTTGAATCATTAAAGACAGTTTTGCTCTTATAACTAACAATATCTGGCAAAGAGCTAATCACATGACAAGGAAGAGAAATAAATCTAGGACAGTACTATTTTCACAGTCTAAAATGGTAACATGTTTTTTTTTCTTGTGATGTCACAGGTAGTTCCAAATAGACTTGCATTTGCTCAAAATTGTACATTTCAATAAATATCACAGCCTTGGTAAAATTGTATTAGTTTTACATAACAGGTGTTTTCAACCAGGATCAGTAGTTGTATATTTCAAAAATAGAGTACCTTTGGGACTTTGATTTGTTTGGAAATAGCATGTAAATTGGACTACCCAAAAGCCATTATATCAATTTACAAGCAGAAGATTATTCTGAGAACATAATCCATCACTCTGCTTATATAGTTTTTGGCTCCTGTTCTTCCATTTTGAGAGATATATTTTCTTAGAGTAGGTTCCTGGGACAGTTTGAAATGCTGCTGATTAAGACTCCTCAAGGCTTAGGACTAGACAGATGGCTCAGTGATTAAGAAAACTGGGTGCTCTTAAACGGGACACAAATTCAGTTCCTAGCATCCACATGACAGCTAACAACCATCTATAACTCCAGTTCCAGAGGATCTGACAACTTTTTCTGACCTCCATGGGCATTGTATGCATGATGGATAGCTTTAGTGTCAACTTGACACACCTGGATTGAGGGAGCCACAGTTGGGGAATTGTCTCCATTGGACTGGCCTGTGGCCATCTCTGGGGAGTATTGTCTTGATTGTTTAGTGATGTGGGCCCAGCCCACTATGGGTGGTGCCAACCCTGGGTAGTTTGTTATATATCGTATAAGAAACCAGGCTAGGCATGGGCCAGGGGAGCAAGCCAGTAAACAACATTTTTCTATGGCCTTTCCATTCCTTCAGCTCCCACCTCCAGGTTCCCACCCTGAGGTTCTACCTTGGGCTCCCTCAGTGATAAACTGTGACGTGAGAGATGTGAGCTGAATGAACCCTTTCCTTCCAAAGCTTGTTTTGGTGAGTGTTTTGTCACAGCAAATGAAGAGACACCGGAACATGGATGCACTTCTACACATGCAGAAAATACACTCATATACATAAAATAGAGAGAATAAATGAAATATTTTAAAAAGGATCTGTAATGCCAATTCTTTGCATAAAGTACAAAAGTGTCTTTTGATTACATGAAAAAATAAAACTCATTTTTTGTTGATAGATGTTCTGTAGGTTTTTATTTCCCTGTAGAATCTGTGACTAGGATGTAATAAGATGTATCTCACAGAGTTCTTTCTTATTAAATAAGCATTAGGTGATGGTATACTTTTGTATTATTGTACATGTATGTATATATGTACCTTTTGATTATTTATCTTTACTCATTTTTAAAGACAGGTGTGATAAGTTTTTCTTGTCTAGCCCTGATCTCTATCTATTAGCAGAAGCAATTGAGCTCTGGCCATAATTGAAAAAGGCGGAGCATTTTTATAGAAATAGTATTTATCATATTACTCTTGACCAACCTTTAGCCAGTTGAAACATAGAAACCCAGATGTGAATAATTTATGCATTACTGAGATAGTGCATACTTGATCATGATAGTATAGTCTTTGAATCCCTTACTCTGACATGGATATATATTTTCATTACCTCATAATGAAAATATTGGCCAACACTAAGCAATTTACTAAGTATTCTCCATGCATTCTCTTTCTTATATCTAATACCAGTAAATTATATGTTTAAAATGCTATTTCCTGGACCTTAAAGATGACATTGTTCAATGTTGGAAAGATGGCTCAATAGAAAAAAAATCATTTACTCTATAAGTCTAGCCAGAGTTCAGATCCCCAGAACCCACATAGAAACCAGGTATATGTAGCAGCCACCTGTAATCTCAGGACTCAGGTGGTAGAGACAAGAAATCTCTGGAGTGAGCTGGATAGCTAGACTGAAAAGAAATGGCAAGCTCCAAGTTCAAGGAGAGACCCTGACTCTATAAATAAAGAGAAGAGCAATTAGAGAAAACACCCAATGTTACTTTGGGGCCTCCATATGCACATACACACACATATGAACACATGCATATACACAGGTATGCATACTGCACACTCACATGTAAAAGGAGAGCTGTTATTGCTAATTATCATGCAAATTTGACCCTATCTGATTCTACAGATATCCCCTCCATGTGAGGACAAATTCCTTTTCACACATCCTGGAATGGGGAAAGGGCTTCACTGTGAAACTTATACTTGTCAATATTTATCAAGGAAGATAATCGATAGAGCCCATAATCCCCTGTCTGCCAAAGGATATGGCTACTCCAGCCTGCATCTGGCCTACAATATGAATCAGTGTCCATGTCAAAGGCCCTTCCCATGGCTACTACTGTGTCAGTGAAGAATAAGCAGAATGGTTAGTCCAAGCAGGTTATTTGAAGAAATTCTGCAACAAATGTTTCTAGCATCTAGGGACCTTCATGACCTGTGAAAGGTTATAGTATTTCTTGTATACAGGAGGAGGCCATTGGTTTCCTGATGAGATAAAGCATGAATCTAGCTCTTCTACTGCATGGGTATGGGAATAGATCTAGCTCAGTCATGACACATGTCCAAGTCACACAGAGAGAGCTCCCATCATTATTTTCACACGTCTGTTCATTTAAACTACAAGAGTGGATTGACATGATCCCCAAGCAGACAGATATAGCATGTTCTCAAAGCTGGTCACCTTTAGACAGAGTCTCATCATTTAGTAGAAGAGTCGGTGTAATTACTGTGAGAGTTATTTATCATCATCTGTCATATGTGGGTGGCATTACACTAATACTTGGTAAAACAAATGAAGCTGTCATGGTTTTTCCCTTCTAGGAGTGTACAAGGATGACATCCTTCTCAAAGTCTAAAATTTGTGAATAAAAAAGGCTCTATGGCACATATCTCTACACAAGGGCATAATAAAAAGCAGTGAACCCTTTGCTTCTGCATTTAGATGAGTTTTAACTTTAGAAATGAACCATGCAACAATGTTGGTGTCCCTGTTTCCTCAGAGAGAAGAAGATGGGAAAAGTGGATTGGATTAAACCTGATTGTTATAAACATCAATTTACACACATATCAATTTACTATCCAACTAATGGTTGATGCATTTGACATGTTTATTTAATATTAACCCACAAAATAAAATGTTGTTCATGTTCTCTAGAACTGTTCTATCTAAATCTTCATTTAGATAAAGATATCATCGATAAAAAATTGAAGTGTAGGGGCTGGAGAGATGGCCTAGTGGTTAAGAGCACCGACTGCTCTTGCAGAGGACCTGGGTTCAATCCCCAGCACCAACATGGTGGCTGAAAACAGTCTTTAACTCCAGTTCCAGGGGAATCTGACGCCCTCCTCTGACCTCTGCAGCATTGCACGACCGGGTGCACAAACCTACATGCAGACAGTACATTCATACACATAAAATAAATTAAAAAAAAAAAAAAATGAAGTGTAGAGCTAGCAATAGCAAACATTTGGGAGTGGTACTTAAGACTCGTACCAGGTGGGGCTGGAGAGAGGGCTCAGCAGTTACATCACTGGCTGCTCTTGCAGAGGACTTGTGCTTCAGTTCCCAGCCTCCCACATGTCAGCTAATAATGCTCCATAACCGCAGGGGATCTGATGCGATATTCTGGCCTCTGCAGGCACTGTACACACAGATCCACTTACAATGGACATAAAACACTCAAATACATAAAAATAATAAACACACAAATTAAAAATTTTAAAATATTTGCACCACATATACTCATATGTCTGTATGTTGGCCCCTACAAATATAATGTGCACATAATTATATTTTCACTTACATACACATTTTTATGTGTATTTCATTAAGCTCTACACCAGCCCTGGGAAGTAGATTCTTTGGGTTGCCTGTATTTTTAAACAAACTTAGAGTAATGTAAGTTCTGTGACCTATTCTGAAAACTGTAGTAAGGGAACCATAGTTTGAGTTAAGGCTATTGAGATTTAAAAAATACCATGATTCTCTGTCATGATTCAATACTATGGATACTGTCAATTGCAATACTATCTCGTATGTATGATTTTAATATGCTAAGTGGAATGTGTAGCATATCCTTAAAACATTAACTTTTACTACTATGAATTGACTACTTACCTGATTGCCAATCATACTTTTCTAGGTACTAAGCCCAGGCCACAATTAAATGTTAATTAAAGCACAACTGATCCTATTTCTGTGGGGTTTCTCTTGTTTCTACATATAAATTCAGTTAGTGTCTATTAAGGAATCTCACTGAACAGTCCTGGGCTTCAGAGTGAGAAGAGAGTTGAGGACCAATTCACCTTAACCAAGTTCATGTATGAGCTGGCAGCTAATCCTAGCAGTCACAGCCTTTCCATAGCATCTATAAGGCAGGCAGCCTGTGCCCTTCTGTAGTAGGTGCTATTCAACTAGTTCTCTTCTTTACCAACCCCATAACCAAGATTTCAGAGACTCCCATTACAATTACAGTGGAATGAGCACTGTTAGAAACTGAATGAGGTCTAACACATAAAATCACAAAGGAATAAACAATGCTGTGTCTGCCTTTGTAAGCGTCTTCAAAGCTCAGCCTGACACTTCGTGTGGAGTTTTAGGAGTTTTACGAGATCTTTGCCAAGTTAAACCTCCCTGAGAAAACTTTTTTAAAAACTAATAAAAATGCAAAGACATTTCTGTCCTGACACACAGCTCATGAGTCATAATTATGATAAACTTCAGCCTGCAGTTCAGGAAGCGCGAGACATTCGGTGACTGCAGCCCAGCTGTTCCTCAGGAAAGGTGCAAAAGAGAGCCAGCAGCCTAAAAACATGAAAGATGGCACCTGAGAAGTGGTGCTGGGTACCAGAAAGAGCCAGGCAAGAGGAACACAGGCCTAAACTCAACAGTCCCCAGTATAAAGATCCACAAGGCTCTGGGGTCCTGGCTTTATCCAACATGGGATATGTGTAAATAGCCTGACAGCATTCCCCATTCCTTTAAGATGGCCTGTTCTGCAGTGGTGTGGTGGTGCATACCTTTAATCCCAGCACTCAGGAGGCTGGCAGATCTCTGTGAGTTCAAGGTCAGCCTGGTCTACATAGTGAGATAGCCCAGGCCAGCTGGGCTATAGGGAGATTCTATCTCAAAAAGACCAAAGAAATAAAAGATGGCCTTTTTTTGTTCCCATCTCATCCTATGGCTGGAATGATTATGAGAAATCCATCTGAAAACAAACTCCAGGAAGAGGAAAAAAATACTGAAATTGTCAGGTTTTTATCTGGTACACAATGAAGATTTTTGCATACATCAGTTTCTGACCAGGCAGCCACTGAAAGTTTTATTGATACTATGGTTACCTCAAGAATTAGTATTTGCAATTTCCTTTACAGACTTCCTTTCCAGAGCTGTGTGGCGGCTGTTGTACACTTGATATTCAGCAGGTGCCTCAAGCCCAGCGGCACATTAGAGTCGGTTCTGGCTTCCTTTAGTGGCTCTCAGTATCAGACATGATTGCTCCTCCAATTTTAATTTTTCCTTGCTGTGTCACCAAACAGCCTCGTTAGTCCCTATCACTGAGCCCCGTTGACAATGGCAGGAATCCTGATACTTCCATTCCCTGGGAGCCACAGTGCTGTTAGCAAGTACAGTTACACACTCTGAATTGTCTTTTCATTATGCAAGAAGACTCTGGTTTATTTTAAGGGAAACCATCCATTAGAAAAATGGAAAATATAAAGGAAAGACAGAAAATTAGAGCAAAGTCTGTTTTCTATTCAATATTCTAATCATGAAGTATTAGGATTTTAAGGATCCCATTTGAATCTGATGTATCTATTTAGACTTGAATTTAGTGAGTGTGTATAGGCATTCCTTTATATATTTTCATATGAAATTTGTCCTTGGATGAAGCCAGGACTCTTCCTTGATTTTATGTGTCTACCGTTTTATCTGATAATTCAAAAATTGTGTAGCTTTCATAGAAATTCAGTAAAGGTAGGAACAAAGGGGATATAAAATGTGAAGGCCTGCCAGCAGAAAAACCCAGCCCACTTGGCTGATGTATGTATTTAGGAATGTACAGATGTGACATTTACATGAATGTTATCCCCACATGTATACATGATTGGAGAATAAAAATCCACCTCCTTGGTTTTGTAGCTGAACAAATTTCCTCAAGTTGTTTCTAATATATTTTCCTAAGGAAACGACATTTTAAAATGAGACAAAATGGCTGGGTGTGGTGGTGCATACCTTTAATCCCAGAACTCGGGAGGCAGAGGCAGGCGGATCTCTGTGAGTTCAAGGCCAGCCTGGTCTACAGAGTGAGCTCCAGGCCAGCTGGGACTAAAAGGGAGACCCTGTCTCAAAAATACAATAATAATAATAATAATAATAATAATAATAATAGACAAAATGACCATTTCTATCCTGGCTTTAAGAATCATTTCTTAATACATCTGCCTCTCCTCAACATGATACATTATTAATACTAACTGACATTTCTTGATTAATTGCTATGTGCCCAGCATTGTGCCAAGTTCTTTGCACATTTATTTATTTATTTTCTATGTGTATGAATGTACTGTCTGCATGCAGTTTTGTGCACCCGTGTCGTGAAATGCCTCGGAGGTCAGAAAAGGGTGTCAGATTCCCCTGGAACTGGAGTTCTCCTGGAATTGGAGTTACAGACAGTTCTCAGCCCCCATGTGGGTGCTGGGGATCGAACCCAGGTCCTCTGTAAGAGTGGTCAGTGCTCTTAACCACTAGGCCATCTCTCCAGCCCCTGTAGCCCATTTTAGTATGAAAAACTGGCCAACCAGTCCTGGCCCTGGAAATGCTATATAAAAAAGGCCTTGTTCAACAGACAGTCTAGTAAAAGCACTGGGTTCAGTGTAAAAAACTGAGAGAGCTTGTCTCAAAAACAAAGCTGAGAGTGGCTGAGGAAAATAGCCGAGGTTGAACTTACACATACATACACACACACACACACACACACACACACACACACACACACACACACACACATTCAAAGCCAGGGTGTCTGAATATGGAATCTTAACTATTGAACATATAAACTGCCTATATCCAATACATAGGATTTATTTTCCAGGGACTCCAAATATGAGGACCTTTTATATTGACACCATTTGCTCTGTTCTTTGGCTTCTCTGAACCTATTTTGGAACCACTGAGGTTATGGTGAATAGCTACATTTGTAGTGTTGATGCTCAGGCTCAGAAGCAGACCACCAAATTCCTCTTCTTTGTTTACATTCTGGTTTGGCTAGTGTGATCCATAGCAGTTATCAAACTTCATCTGTTTAAAGTTAGTCAGAGCAGGAAATTTCTGGGTAAACACCCAGTCAAAGAATATGAGTCCTTGGATGAAATTGCATCAGTATTATTCATTATTGTATTAGAGAGTGTATTATTGTCAATTCTCCAACACAGATCAAGTCCCTGAGGGAACTGCATGATGAAGCATTTTGCATAAATTCCATGAAGTTCTTCATTCCCTGAAATGCACTGTTTTATTAGCAAGCACCTAAAATAACTTCTTTGAGATTGAGATTCAGAGCTACCTATTCTTCAATTGATAAAAATTTAGGAGCTTGATTTAGCAATTATGGCTAAACAGGATTGTAGTTTATGGAATACTTATGAATAGAGACCACAAGTAATACAGTATTGCAAGGGTTCTATGCTAAGAATGAATGAAACAGAAAAGAAAACCAAAGTGCTATGTGTCAGCTTTGTGGGTACGCCAGCTCCCCAAATGTGCTCTCTGACATCTTCTCTTAGGAAAAGTTGTTCTTATTGACTAAAGTTAATGCACTTGAAGAAATAGTTGTTTCTATATCTCAAATTCTGAACATTTTTATTAGTGACATATATCTAAAGGTAGTTTGAGGGGTAGTTGTGCTGCATAGCTCAGTGTTCAAGTATTTGCATATATTCATATATATATATATATATTATATATATAATATATATATATAATATATATATATATTATATATATAATATATATATAATATATATATATATTAACATAATATAATATATATATTATGTTAATATATATATATATTAACATAATATATATATATATTAATATAATATATATATATTAACAAAAGTATTCTTTAAAAAGAGCAAGGTAGACCCGATGATAAAGGCTTTCAACTTAAAGCATTATATATACATATATATACATACATACATACATATATACATATGTTATATATAAAATGTTGTTTTAAGTTGAAAGCCTTTATCATCGGGTCTACCTTGCTCTTTTTAAAGAATACTTTTATTTATTTTTATTTTGTGTGTATGAGTGTATTGCCTGAATGTAGGTAGGTGCATGCACCCATATTGTATAATGCCCATAGAGGTCAGAAGTGTGTATCAGATCCCCCGGAACTGGAGTTGTGTGGGCAGTTGTTAGCCACCATATGGGTGTTGGGAATTGAACTCAGATCCTCTGCAAGAGCAGCCAGTGTTATTAACCACTGAGCCATTTCTCCAGTCCCCAGATGTATCTTTCTTAGCAAAATTTTAAAATCAGTAACACAGACCTGTTAATCATATGCCCAATGCTGTAAGAAAATTTTCAGAATATATTTACCTTGAATGTCTATCAACTCATCATTCTGAAGTGCAAAGATTTCCCAGCTTGTGTGGTGTGCTGAGTGGTAGGAGGTAGGAGAGGTGATGAGAGATGACAAAGCAGCCAATTATGCAGAGTCCTGTAAATGATGTAAGAACCTGGGATTCTTTCTGAGAGAGGTATTTAGCATTGCACAAATTTAAACAGAGGGCTATCATAACATGATCTAATATTTCAGTGGCTCCTCTGTGTAAGATAACCTGTACAACAGCAATGATGGTAAATGGACCAGAGGTGGCTAGCTCTTCACATAATCCATGTGAGATATGATAGTATGGCCCAGGGAAGTGTGGTTACAAGTATTGGATTTTGTGTGCATTTTGAAAGTAGATCTGTCACGTTTCCCAAACGCTTAGATGAAGCTGTAAGCTCAAGAGAGACATGGTAAATTATTTTATATAGGTTAAGTTTCTCTTAACTGAAATGTTTAAGACCAAATTGTTTCCGATTTTTTTTTTTTGTTTTGGGAATATTTTCATAAGCGTAATGAGATATCATAGGCATACGGCCCAAGTCTAAACCTGAAACTCATTTACATTTAATATGCACCTTATTTACATAGCTGAAAATAATTTTGTGATTTTTTTTAAAATTATGCATGAAACAAGGTTTCATGGTGTACAGTTTCTAACTTCTGACGTCAGTTCTCAACATATTTCGATTTTAGAGCATTTTGTCTCTTCAGACTGGAATTGATAAACTGAGACCACATAACTGGTATCTTGTCAGCTATTGGTGCTTTTATAGAATTGAGGCTTCGGTGGTTGGATGAAAGTTTAGTTCATTTCTAGTCAAAGATGGCAAATTATAAACAATTAAAAACCCTCAGCAACAGTAAAGTAGATAGTAATTGAGGCTAGAAAATAAATTCAACATGGGTAAGTCTGTGCTGTGATTAGTCACATAGGGCAAAGGGGCAGGACCAGGCCAGGACTGCAAAGCCCTAAGTGAAAAGGAATTGGAACTGAAGAGATTTCTAACTTGAATGGAGAGTGCTCTAGGCAGACACCGAGGCAAGTCAGAGGAAATGCGTCCCTACCCTTTAGACTTACAATGAGGGGACAGAGTGGTTCCATATTGATGGTGAGGTCACTGAGGGTCATATCACACTGAGATTCACAGACCAAGGAAGAATTTTATATTATCATGATTCTTTGACAATAAGAAGACACTGCAAGGTTTCAAGCAGAGAAAAATATAAGTCCTCTGATTTATGTTTTTTAAAAACTACCTCTTCTAACTGCTGGGTTGATGAAAATGGATTTTAAGGGGGCTTTGACAATGACACTATTCAAAAAGCTACTGTCTTCAATAATTCCAAGTTCTTTTCTTATCTTTGCAGGACAAGTTGATATTAGATTTGTTTGTAAAGCAAAATAAATATTTGCCCATCCGTATTGCCACAACTGCTTATTTCTTAGTGGGAGAAATGGCTCAGCAGTAACTCTGAATAGGTGTTTTCTCTCTTTAAACTCCATATCTTTAAAAACACCTGGTGCATTTATATGAAGGTTCTTCTGAAGATTTAATGAACACTTGCCATTTAAATGGAGGCTAGTGGATAAAGCCTAGTCTTTTCCTTGGCTGTGTCACTGTTGTTATCATTGGTTAACAGTGATGACCTCAGCCTCCTCAGATCTCCAACCTGTGAGTCACAGATGTGGGCTCTGTCCTCCATCCTTAACTTCTAGTTGTCCTGTCCTTCACTTTCATAATTTCTTATCTCCAAGTTGGCAAAACATTTAAGCTTCTTTCTGATTGCATTGTTATTTCTCTTAATCGATAAAGAGTGTGGACTTTGTAACCATCACACTCTTAAAACTTTTCTTTTGTAGCTCAGTCAAACTTCATATTTTTGATGGAAAGTTTCATAAAAGCAAAGAATACAGTACAAATCATAATAGTCAAACTGTCAACCATTTAGAACATTACAGTTATGTCAAATATGTGGTACCTACAATCCAGCAATAATAATAATAATGACTTAGGAAAAAACCATGTGTGTAACATATAGTACAAGACCACATACACATATATATATATATATATATGTATATATATATATATATATGTATATGTATATGTATATGTATATATATTTGTGTACCAGAGCAATATTAGAGATAGCAAAGTGGTAAAAGCACCCCAACTATCCATTAAAAGGTGAATATAAATTGGGGAGGGGGACACTGGACCCTACCCCTCCCTGCTGAGCTTTGGCTAGTGGTGGATTCTGGGGGAAGAACAGTCACTGTCTTCAATTTATGTATCCCCAGTTGAACCCATCAGGATTTGATAAACAGTTCCAAACCCATAGTCAGAAACTAGGTGCCCTGGTCTAACTCAGTGAGTCACAAACAGAAAGACATGAATGTGAGAAAAGGAACTTATAGAGAGTTTATTTGAGTTTACCATTGACCGTTCCAGGGAATTAGAGTCCATTGTGGCAGGGAGGCATGGTGGCAGGGGCTGGTGCTGAAAGCCGAGGGTCACATCACGCAATGAGCACAGGAAGCAGAGAGAGAGAGAGAGACTGGAGACTGGCAAGGCTTGTTAAACTCTCTAAGCCTGCCCCCAGTGACATATTTCCTCCAGCACGGCCACACCTTCTAAGACCCCCAAACAGTGCCACCAACTGGGGACAAAATGTCTGAATACTTGAAGCCTATGGGGGACACTCTCACTCAAATCATCACATGGGTATATGTGACTGGAGTCCATGCACAGGGGTCTATAGGACCAGGGCTGTGCCCAGTGGTTTCCAAGCTGTGGGTCAGGGGTGGGCCAGGAGCTAGAATCCCAAATAGGGAAGTTTATTTACAGAAACAGAATCAAAGGTTAAATATATACTTGCTCTCTTAAGCTAACAGCAGAACTGATTCCTAGAAGTCGTTTTCTCAGCTAAGCAGGAGACAGGGTTTGTTTGTTTATGTTGTATTGTTTGTTTGTTTATAGGCAACCTGCTCTGTTTTTTTTCTCTATTTATTTTAGTTTTCTTTCTCATTTAATTTCACTTTTTTTTCTTACTCTCATCAGCTCCTGGGGTAGAACAATCAATATAAAAAGCTTAAGAAATCCACTGATATCCAGCAGAAACTGGTTTTTCTGCTAGCCTTTCTCAGTGAGCACTTGGATCCTGTGTTCACAGATATTTCCAGGCTTTAAACCTGCCCTCCTCACAATTTAATCCCAGATTGGGGAGGTTAAATTAAGGTGGGTCTTGTGGAAAGTAAGTCACAAAGTTAGCTTCACATCACATCTTATAAACAAACGGGAAGGAACTACCTTAAATCCTTTAGCTAATTTGTCCTTCTGCCATGTGCTGGCTCAGGGCAATGCCTCAGGAGCTGTCTTAGAAGCAGAAGCTGAGCCCTCAGAAGACACCCATTACACCTGATGCATCTCACACTGAACTTCAGAACCTCCATAAATATGAGCAATAAATTCATGCTATTTATAAAGTGCCCAAGATAAGCTGCAGGAACAGGTAAGAGAGATTTGCCATGGGTTTGCAAATAGTGAAATACCTATTTTTACCTACAAAATATAGGTACTTCTCCAAAACAGTATCTTAAATAAAATAGCTGCCTGTCTCTAAAATACTAATTAGGAATCATGACTTACATATTAATTTTCTTCCTTTTTTACTCTTCTAAGGAAAATATGTCATTGCAACTTGAAAAATTAAGTATTATAGAACGTATTTCTAGAATGTTTAGGTACTAAAATTAAGATGACATAATTTTCTTGTTATATTGTATGTTTCATAGTTCTCAAAGAAATTATTTGCTTTGCTATCACTAAGGGAGTACTTTTGAGATTAAGCATAACTTTACCCCTGATTCAATTTATTTCATTAAATAAATATAATTGCTGATTTCATACACATACAATTGTATTTTCTTCAACTAATTTCAGACTTATTCACTTAAAATAGCTAAGTTCTGTTCCTATTTGTCTTTTTGAATTTGAGGATGAACTGATTGTTTCTGTCTAGGCCTAGAACAATCCCTACAATACTTAAGTTCTTAATGACTATATAAAATATTCACATAAAAAATTAATATCTAGTACTATGTTTTGCAAATGTATTATCCATATTGTCTATTGATTTACTGATTTTAAAGAAATAAACCTTTCAGGGCTGGAGAGACAGCCCAGCAGGTGAGAAAGTTGGCTACTCTTACAGAGGACCCAGGTTTAATTCCCAGCAGTGACATGGGGGCTAACCGATCACCCTTAACTCCAGTTCCAGGGTATCTGCCACTCTCTTCTTGTTCCCACAGCCTTTGTGTGACATGGGTACACTTTCACACATGCAGGCAAAACACTCATACACAAAGGAGAAAGAGGAAGAAAAAACCTTTTTACATTAGTCCAGGCTGGTCTTGCACTTGCCCTCTACCTTAGAACAGCCTTGAATTTGCAATCCTCAGTCTCTTGATTACTGGAATTATACATAAGACCATACCTGGCTACTTAACATTAAACTTTTATTTAGCATGGTGCCTAATAGTATCTATTCTGCTGTGTATTTTCTTATGTATTATCCATCTCCCTCCAGAAGATGCATACTTCAGTATGACAGATTTTAATGTCTGTGTGGCATTAGCCATCTAATATGTATATATATATATATATATATATATATATATATATGTTTGAGATGACTTCCCACTGTGTTGCCCAGGCTTCCCTCCCACCCTTGGATTCAGTCTTCCTATTTCAACCCCCTGAATAGACAAAACTACAGGCATGTACCAGCACATATGACTGGCATATTTTTTTTTTTTTGTCATTTTGAGACAGGGTCTCCCTGGAGCCTCAGCTGACCTGGAACTTGTTATGTAGACCAGGCTGGCCTTGAACTCATGGAGATCTTGCCTGCCTCTACCTCCCAAGTACTGGGATTAAAGTCATATGGATATTGTTTTTTTTTAATCACTGAACATATAATAGTTTGTGGTAAGTGAAGTAGATTATTGGTAAAAAAGGTAAGGAGTAAAATTCTTCTTTAATCTTCTCTATAGATTTTACTACAGAAGGACAGAATGAGAATATTCTGCATTCAATCCTGTTTTACCTATCAAGGGTGCAGGTGACAAGTAAAAGCTCAGTTTTATTCCATTGCACTTTTAGTAAATCTATTCTTATATTGGTCTACGGCCTAATGAAGATTTTTTCATTTTAATTTTTGAACTCATTATCTTCTTTTACTAAAGGAAAAAATATGGTTAGGAGCATATTGGGTGGGTTAGTTTCTGTTTGCATGAGATAATTTTGTTTTTCTGTTGCCGTCTTGAAGGTGCCTGTCCTCTTCCTCTAGAAATCTATGGCTATTTTTAAATTGCTATTGCAAGACACCAGGCATTTTCGGTGTGCACCTTGCAAGGTGATTCAGTCTGTCAGTCCTCACGTTTTATCTTGGTGGACCTGCTTTTAGTGTGTGCATTTTTTCCTGCCTCCCTGTTTCCGCAACTATCTCCAGTGATTCATGTTTGAACTCGTATGATAGCTCATGATAACTTGTAATCTAGACAAATCTCACACTTTAACCATTTTACCACTGCGGGGGTGGGTCATTGTGCTATACATGTGCAGTTCTATTCAGCAACAGTAAATCCCACATGGAAAGGAGTCCAGGAGAATGCTTTGTTTTATTTGCATTATTTGTTTTCTTCTGAACCACTTAATGGGTATATTATAATTATCAACATGTTAAACATTAAGCCTCCAAGCAGGAAAGAATCCACCATGCATATTTATGGAGTGCCTTCTCTGAGAACATGGTGGTTCTCACAACTACAGCCAAAAGAAATTGGCATAGTGTTCTACTAATATATTGGGGAAAACACTTTTGCAAGTATATGGTGTAACAAGTTATTTGATTTGATATGACTGCTTATATTTGTATGGATTGTGTTAAGATAAGTGAACTTTTTTTCTTTTCTCACCAGAGTTATTTTCCTGTAAGTTGTATTGCAATGTGTTTTATAAATTTTTTATCACACTCAAACCAAAAATGAATATTCTTCAGAATTTGGTGTTATACCTTTTATATAGATATTGTAAGCAGACCTTTAGGATGTGTATACATATGACAATGATTGAAAATGATGCATCCCAAACCCTTTGCCACTGTTTATTTGAAACACTCATGAACTAATCATATAATGATCACTATATGTTCAGCTTTAAACTCATGAAGACTAAAAATGTTAAAAATATCATATTTATTAATTTTTATTTTACATATATGAGTGAATTTCCTGTATGTATTTAAGTGCACTTGTATCCTGCATTGCCTGAGGAGGTCAGAAGAAGGTGTCAAATTTCCCTGAAACTAGAGTTATGGATGATTGTTGCCACCATGTGGGTACTGGGAATCAAACCCTTGTCTTGAATCAACTGTGATTCAATCACTGATATGCAGAAGGACCTATTTTCCTCCTTTATACATGGCCAACCAAAGAAAAAAAATTGAACTTTATTAGAATTTCACTGAATTCAATTACAGGAGAGGGAGTAATTATTAGGTTCACAGTTCTAAATTACTCATTAATAAACTGTAAAATACTTTATTTCTCCCCTGTGTAGATTTTATTAACTAATAACATAAAATACATAAGACCATGTATATTTACTTAATATCAGGGCACATAGTGGAACAAATTTGATCTTAAATTTTTGCTTTAGAATTAGAACTATAGTCTAATCCATATATAAGGCAACTCTAATATCAGTGCTTGCCACATCTTAATATTTACTTTTTATTTGTCTTTTTAAGAGCTAGGGCATGGACCAAGGACTTCACTCTTATTAAAAACGATTTACCCTCAAGACTCACCCCACCACAGAGATACATGCATGGCCATGTTTATTTCAGCTCTCTTCACAATAGCAAGGAGCTGGAACCAAATGCCCCTCAACTGATGAGTGGATAGAGAAAATGTGATACATCTACACAATGGAGTTCTGTGCAGCAGTAAAGAAAGATGACATCATGAGCTTTGCAGGAAAATGGCTGGAGCTAGAGGACATCATGCTGAGTGAAGTAACACAGTCCCAGAAAAACAAATGACGAATGGTATCCCTCATCTGTGGATGCTAGTGCCAATTACCTAGTTGTAAGTATTTCTTGTGCATGGCCCCTTGAGCTTTTGTCCAAAGCAGTTGGGAGTGATGCATATTGGAAACAACAACAACAACANACAGTGAATTTCTGCTCAAAACAGTCAACTTCCACATGGAGAATATTGAGAAGGACTGAGAAAGAGATGAAAAGCATGTTTGGCAGAATGCATAAGCTCTGGTAGGGTGGGGGGATAGGAGGGGGGACACGGGTCTAGATTTGATAAAAAAATATAAATAAATGTATTAGTCACTTTCCTGTTGCTGTGATAAACCACCATGAGCAAGGGAACTTATAAAAAGAAGAGTTTATTTGAGCTTACTATCGACAATTCCAGGGAAACAGAGTCCATTGTGGTGGGAAGCATGGTGGCTGGGGCTGGAGCAGCAAGCTGAGGGTCACATCTCGCAATGAGCACAGGAAGCAGAGAGAGAGAGAGACTGGAGACTGCAAGGCTTGTTAAACTCACTAAGCCTGCCCCCAATGACGTACTTCTTCCAGCATGGACACACCTTCTAAGACCTCCAAGAACAGTGCCACCAACTGGAGACAAATGTCTGAATACTTAAAGCCTATGGGGGAAACTATCATTCAAACCAACACAATAAATAAAATTTTAAAAAATGATTTACCATTAAGCTGTCCATCAGCCATGAGCACATTTTTATTTATTTTATGTGTATGAGGGTTTTTCCTCTATATAAGTGCGCCATGCACATGGCATGCCCACAAAGCCCATAAAAGGGTGTCAAATCTCCTGGAACTGGAGTTACAGAGTGATCTTTAGCTCTCATGTATGTGCTGGGAAATGAACCCAGCTCTCTGCAAAAGCAGCCATTACTGCTAACCACTGAGCCATCTGTCCTGCCCCATGTGAGCATATTTTAATGTATGAATGGAGAAGTTAACTGGGTGATATGAAAATTTTATCAACAATCAGCAATTGCTGGTTTTCTTTTTTAAAGGAATACCACTATATATTTACTTCCTACTTTTTAAATTGAACAAACATTTCTAGACCTGCCCACACATACAAATAGCTGTGCAACCAATCCGTACCATCTTCTCTTTGCCCACTACTTTTCTAAAAATTGCAAATAGAGCAATGAGTGAAGCAGTGTGTCATTGTAACCTCAGAGAAACTGTATCCTCAGCATAGAAATAACTAGACGACCAATGAGGAACAAGCTTGAAATATGGCTTACGAGGAGAGAAAACAAGGAAAGGCTTGTATGGGATTTTGTCATCCAGAATGAAAGGATTGGTATGGAAACCAAGTACATTAGAAGTTGTTGCAAATTCCACTTCAAGAAGTTGAG
This sequence comes from Rhizomys pruinosus, assembly GCA_009823505.1. Lineage (NCBI taxonomy): Eukaryota > Metazoa > Chordata > Mammalia > Rodentia > Spalacidae > Rhizomys > Rhizomys pruinosus. Next base: position 1,664,991 of record VZQC01005157.1, on the reverse strand, counting down.
CAGTCCACCCAGGGATGAGTTGTAGGAAAGTATTATAGAGAAATTAGTAAAGTGCAATCTGGCTGCTAGCCAAAAGCAAGAAGTGAATATAAACATATTTAATATGTATATGGAAGTGAATATATGTATATTATATGTTTCTATATAATTTTATTGTATATTTACCAGACTGGAGAGATGGCTCAGTTCATAAAGTGCTTTCATACACCCAGCACCCTGGTAAAATAGCCAGGCACTTCAGTGCACATGCTTAACTCCACCCCTGGAAAGGTAGAACCAGGAAGAGCAGTTTGCCAGGCAGTCTAGCTGAATCAGTGAGCTCTGGGGTCAGTGAGAAACCCTGTCTCAAAAAAACAAAGTAAAGGACAGTAGAATAAAGACAGTCAACATTGACCTCTGGCCTACACAGGCAGATACATACACGTAACTGCACCCCCACCTGCATATACCGACCTACCCACCTAACTACCTACACACACACACTCAGTGTGAATTTAGAGTATTTTCAGAATAGAATGTTAGTAATGAACTAATGTAATAGAGGGTTACGTGTGTTAACTTTTGATTTAGCTTATGGTAAGAGATGGCAGGCAGTATAGAGAGGTCTGTTTGGGTCCTATTTAGGTCATGATGCTTGTCAGATATCCTTGTAGAGAATTGCCAAGAGAACAGTTAAGTACACCAGCCCAGGACTCCAGGAGGAGACTGAGTCTAGAGGTACAATTTGGGGAATCATTTGCTTATAAAAAGCAGAGAAGTGCCCACACAATTTTAATTAATTCCATGGTGGATTCTAAAGTATAATTTGGAGAGCTGAAAATTGATGAGTGGTTATTGAAACATTTGTCTTGCAATTTTGTTAACAGCACAATTGCAGAGAAACTAATTGATTGCTCATGACAGGAAATGATGGCTCATTTCATCAAAGTTTCGCTAAAAGACAAGTAAAGTTTATATTATCAGTTTTGGCTTCCTTTGAAAAATCGTATTTGCGCATCACTGTTTGGGGTTAGCAATAAAATTCTAGGCTTTTGCTTCATAAATCAAACAAGAACACCATTGTGAAATAGTCTATGTCATATTAATTAAGCTCAGAAACAAGGCAAGCATTGCAGCCATTAGTAAGAAAGTATTACATAAGTTGCTAATCAATGAAAAAAATCAACTAATTAACAAGCCACCAGTCAGCATTCTGAGCAGAAGTTGGTGACTTTCAGCTTAATTAAACCTTGCAGGTGTCAGTGACAATAGGGAAGAATCTTTAATCTGTTTGTGCCTAAATTCCCCCAGATCATTTTAACATCTGTACATTTTTAAAGCCCCTATCTATTCTGAGATAGGTAAAGGGATTTCAGTGTCTTAAGACACTTTGCATTTTCAAAAGCTCTTTTCTTATCTAAATCATTGAGGTTTCTCTAAGATTAAGACAAGAGAATAAAATTCATGAACAACTTCACCCACAAAATAATACACTGAGAAGTTTCTGTATTTTCATTGAGGTATAATTTATATACCATGAAATTATTTAAGTATAAATTTTAATGAGTTTTAGTAAATGTAGAGCACTGTGCAACGTCTCTACCATATAATAAAAATCAACAGTTTAAAGTTTGGACAGATACCTCCAAGATGACAAAATGAGCTGGGAGGGAAGCTGGGATGTATGTAGCCCTTAGGGATTGTCTGTAAGAGGATTGATATGCCTTTTCTTCTCCTAAAATGTTTTCATGCATCTGCTAATGCTACCATCAAAAACAAGATTCAAGACAGGATGAACCAAGAATTAGGGTTAATCTATTCCTTAAATAACATTCAAATACCACAAATTCCTCTGTAAGTACATTATTTGGCAAAAGTGGAGACTTGGGCTGTGGGGTTTTTATTTATTTATTTATTTTTGGTGGGGAGTTTCCACGTAGCTAATCCAAAGAACAGAGGTAGTTTCATGGTGATAATGATACTTCTCATAATCTCTCTGTAAGGTGGAGGTGTTTCATAAAAATTTTATTGGAAAATGGGCAAACATTTATGTTTGAAAATTAGGGGGCTGAAGAGATGGCCTAGCAGTTAAGAGTGCCAACTGCTCTTACAGAGGACCCAGGTTCGATCCCCAGCACCCACATGGCGGCTGAGAACCATCTGTAACTCCAATTCCAGGAGAACTCCAGTTCCAGGGGAATCCAAGACCCTCTTCTGACTTCCGCAGCATTGCACAGACCTGCATGCAGACAGTACATTCATACACATAAATAAAGAAAGAAAATATAAAAAAATAAAAAAAAATTAGACAGGCTTAAATACAAACTTTTACCATAGTGAGCATTAGAAATTATTTGAGAGGGACTGGCAAGATTGTTCCACCATGGAGAGCAGTACCTGCTCTTGCAGAGGACCTGAGTTTGATTCCCAGCATCCACATGTGGCTAACAATTGTCTATAACTCCAGCTCCACGGGATGCAACACCTCCTTTTGACATTTATGGGCATTGAATGATGTGGGTGTACTTACACACATGCAGGCATAACACTCATACACTTAAAAATAATAAAAGAAATCATTTTAAACTTTCAAGACATAGCAAGTAGTTTGTTGAATAGATGTATCATTAATAACCCTAATGATAACCATCATTTCCTATATGCTAAGGGATTCTCAGTGGAAACAGACTTCATATGTATATATGCACATTTATGTACATGTTTACATAGGTATGTATATATACATCTATTATCAATATAGTGTTTAGTATAGAATATATATATATATATATACATATATATATGTATATATATATTACTCAGAACATATCTACATGTATGGATGGACCCTGTATTTATGTGTATATGTATTGATACATGTTTAATTTTTTTAACCTTATAGAATAGTATTTTTATTACCTTTATTCCACAAAACAGGGAACTGAGGCACAGTTTATAGTGTACATGGAAGAACAGTTATGGTGAATTCAGGAAGTCCATCTTTGGATATCTTGCCCTGTGTCTCCAACAGAAAACTCGCCATTGACACTGCACACACAACATGGTTTCACTTGTTCATCATCCCTGAGCCCTGTAAAAGTTTATAAAACCTTGATGATCTGGTGTTCATAAAAGCTTATCAGTTCTGGAAACCTAGGTTACAATTGATAAGATAATCATCTGCACTTTCAACGGTGTCCCCATAAATGTCACAACCCCATTTGTTTCTTCAGCTGAATGCAATTCAATTATGTATATACTCCACTATTCTTTTTTATTTTTTTAATTTTCTTTATTTTTGTATGTGTATGAATGTACTGTCTGCATGTAGGTTTGTGCACCCATGTCGTGCAATGCCGCAGAGGTCAGAAGAGGGTCTCGGATTCCCCTGGAACTGGAGTTCTCCTGGAATTGGAGTTACAGACAGTTTTTAGCTGCCATGTGGGTGCTGGGGATCGAACCTGGGTCCTCTGCAAGAGCAGTCGGTGCTCTTATCCACTAGGGTATCTCTCCGGCCCCCTATACACCACTTTTCTACATCCACCAATGGACCACTAGGATGGTTCTATATATTGCTATTGTGAATGATGCAGCCGTAAACATGGATGGGAAAGTATCTCTGTGGTATGTTAACTTAGTCCTTTGGGTATATACCAAAATTGATACAACATGGTCTATGGTAGTTTATTTTATTTTAAGTTTCTTGAAGAGTGGCCATATTGATTTCCATAGTCATTATGCCAATTTATATTTCTACCAGTAGTGTATAAGTATTACTCTTTTCTCACATCATTGCCAGTGTTTGATGATATTTGTTTTCCCCAGTATAGCCATTTTGACGAGGCTAAGATGGAATCTCAAAGCACTTTCATTTGTTTATTTGTTTGTTTGCTTGCTTGCTTCTTTGTTTTCTGAGACAGGTTTTCCCTGTAGCCCCAGCCTGTCTGGAACTTGCTGTGTAGAACTGGCCTTAATCTCACAGAGATCCACTTGCCTCTTCCTCCTGAGTGCTGAGATTAAAGGTAGGTGTGTGCCACCTTGCCCAGCCCTCAGAACATTTTTAGTTTGCATTTTCTGATGGATAATGGCATTGAATGCTTTTTTCAAATATTCAATGGCAATTTGTATTTCTTCCTTTACAGACTCTCTGTCCAATCTGTCCAATCATTATCACATGTACTGATTGGTATTTTATATTTAGGGTTCTTGATAGATACTAAATAAGGCAGATATAAACAGATATGCTTTCTCTCTTAGACAAAATCAAGATAAAAGTATGTATTAAGACAGGCGTGGTGGCACACGCCTTTAATCCTAGCACTTGTTAGGCAGAGGCAGGAGGATCTTTGTGAGTTCAAGGCCAGCCTGGTCTACAGAGTGAGTTCCAGGACAGCTAGGGCTACATGGAGACCCTGTCCTGAAAAGACCAAAAAAATGTATGTATTAATGTATGGATGGATGGATGCCTGAGTGTTTGTATATGTCTCTGTGTGTATATGTATGCATGTACATGTATGTTTATGTGTGTATGTGTAGGGCATGAAAAAAAAAGGACAAAGGTAATAGAATGTATGTCATGACAGCACAATGTGGAACTACTTGGGAGGAAGAAAGGTACCAACAAATGATAGAATAGGTGAGAGGATGGCAAGAAGGGGAAAATAATCACAAAGTAAAATGACATGTAAGTATGAAAATGCCACCACTAGGTTCATGTCTTTGTGCTTGTCCAAATATATAAATAAAATATGAAAGAGATAGTTCTTCTAACAGATAATTGCAGGCAATTAAGAAACTGTTCAATGCCCAACCAATTATCTGTAAAATAGGTAAAGCCTGTTCCTGATAGACGTGTGGCTTCTGTGTGTACTGCCTGATGGCCGTGTGCCTTCTGTTTGTACCTTCATATGATATCAAGGTGGCAGCACTTGTCTCTTTGCCAGGAGTTCCCATTTACTTAATTATCTCTTCATTGATTGTAAGCTCCCAAAGCTTAGAAACAATGAATTTTATGTTTAAACCCTTGACATCAGTTAGGATTCTCCCTCTTAGCTCAGAAGTTCATATTAAATTTAGTGTGGGAGTAAAATATATGGGAGGGGATAATATGCTATGTTTCCCAAAAGACTCATCAGGAAGATCAAATGTTATGCATGATGTTCTGTTCTTGGGCTCCTGCTGCCCTGGGTACTGGGCTGAAACCCCAGCATCCTGCTCCTTCTACTAGCAACATATATTTATACATATATATTGATTCAAGAGCGTAAAGGCAATGGAGGAATGGCATTGGGAGTAAATACTTTCAAGTGAACAGCTTGAGAAATAGATCCAAAACATTCCATTATTCATCTGCAGGGAAAACATTAGCAGCAGCCATCTATACCTTTGTTTTCTGTCTCTATTGTCTCCTCATGTCTTTTCAAACCATTTTGTAGAGAGAGCGTGGCTGTTAGGCCATAACTGTAAAATGATTGGCATCAGAAGATCCATTTAGTTAAGTAATGACAGAAGGGTAAAGTCAGGTTGCATCTGGTTGTTGGGTGGCAGGGAACATATTTCAAGCTTCTTCCACATCCTTACAAAGGAAAGGCTTTTTTTTTTTTTGCTTGATAAAGAACATGAAGGGATAAACACTTTTTCCATGAAATGTTTTTTGTATTGATCAGAGACATACTTATAACACACCACAGGCTACCAAGGGTGCAAGATCTTCAGTCCATAAAAATTTGTGGTCAGTTTATTGTGCCTTGATTGTTCTTCACAGTGCTCAGAGCTATGACTTAAACCCTTTGGATCCCCTGTTCCTAAGGTACAGGCCTCACTCCAACCCTTCTCTCCTGTTTCATCATGAATAAGAGAATCTCCCCAAATGTGAACCCGGATAGGGACACATTGGCCTTATTCTCTAGGGAGCTGCAAAAACTGGAGGTAACCAGCCACTCATCAGACTGCATGAAGACCAACTCATGTCAGGCCAGCCCCATATTAAAGGAAGTCCTAGTCTACTTCTCTCTCTATTTAGCCAAGCTACTCATGTGATAGAGAAAAGTGGTTTGCAACCAAAGATTCTCCTTCCTTTACTAAAGCTCTAGGGAAATCCAAGGAGTAAGAATATGCTGGGGTAAAATACTAATCCCATACGTTTTCTTTACTTATAAAAGATTCAGCTGTATAAAATAAATATTGCTACCACTTGCATTTAATCCTTTATAATTGCTTGGATTTAAGTGAAGGCCCTGTTTACACAAAAATGCCCTTGTGCATGGAATAAGTAGAAAATTTGAAACCCTAATTTGCATAGAAATGGGTACACTCCTAGACTCTGCAGTAGCCTCCTCTCCCCACATCATTAACCTTCTTTTGAAACAAAGCACTTTAACTCCACAATGCCTTATTCTATTCGATATTACAGTCCTTTAGGTATCATTTCTCTCCATGGTTCCTTTCCTGGGCATTGATCAAAAGGAAGCAATACATTTCAATAGAATATAACTCAAACATGAAAAAGAAATTATTTGAAATTTGGCAATAGAAGTCCATATTTAACACAGATATATCATGGGATTTCTCCAAGACTTCATTTCATCCTTTATAAAATAATGAAAAAGAATTTTATCCTTATAAGATTTGGGGGGAAGATTTAGAAAACAAAATGAAAAAAAAACCTTGCTGGGTTGTTGGAATTGTGAATTTCTAAATAAATGCCAACAACTCCATCTTCTCCCCCTCTTTCTTCTTAATCACCAGTAATGTATGTAAAATATGCCATACACTATTGCAGCTAGATTGGGCTTGCCTAAGCACATTCTGGGCGAGAACTTTCTGTCTTGTCTAACCTCTTCCTCAGAATTTTTATTCTGAATGTCAGTTCCCATCAAAGCCTCTTTCTGCCTTTGACAACATTGAAGGAAGTTTGAAATATGTATTATATAAAGCCCCCAAATCATTAGCAAACTATAACTCAATGAACCATCTAAAATGAGAATATTATACCACTTAAAGGATTTAAGCTACTCATGTATAATCACCATTTTCCTGTGGACAGATGTTAATTACTATTTCACAAAATAATTTGTCAAAAAATATCATATGTGGCTATAAGAATGAAACCCATTTGTGCCCAACTTGGGTTTGACATCTCAGAAGGTTGACCTCCTCTCTGGCAGCCGTTAAGTGCCTTGGACTATCCTACAGCAGAGCACCATGTGCTGTCACATTGCTGGTGGTACAGGATCCCAGATATGCTCTGAGAAATCAGAAAAGTGTCTGGATACAGGAGGGTCATGTGGAGGGGTCCTTTGCTTGATGGATTGGTGGGGCAGTTTGACTTGCATCTGTCCTCTGCCAAAAACATTTTCTTCTCCAGGTTCAACCTTGTTTGTTCTGCCCTTTGATTTGTTCTTTCAAAATCCCTTCTCTGTATGTGCTGTGCACAATGAGGCAGTAGGAAGAGACATTTTTTCTTATTTATCTTTTGATAGAGTAATTTATAGATGAGAGTCCAGCTGGAGATAGAGTTCCCTTTGAACATGAAGTTCACTCTTGGAGGCTTCCACTGTTAGACACTTGACTGAAGCAAATGGTTAAGTTGAGGAAGAAGCACAGTGTGGAATGGTCCTTCAAGCAAAAAGGCTTATTAGACCCAATAGCATGATGGAGTCTGAAATAAAGCTTTACCTTGGTAAGGAGACCAAAGAGTGTTCTTTTAAGGTTTCTTATGGGGAGGGGTGAGGTGTGTCTCAAAGAAATGGGTTTAAGATGGGTTGAAACTACCAAATTATGCTGAGTGCCTCTGTTATTTGAGCTTTGGGCTAGGGCTGGTGTTTGAAAAGTCCAAAGGACATTTCTGGATAAGGAACAAATGGAAAATTTCATACAACAGGTCTACTTAAAATATCACTTACACAGGGCGTCGTGTGTGGTGCAAGCCTTTAATCCTAGCACTTGGGAGTCAGAGGTAGGCAGATCTTTGTGAGTTCAAGGCCAGCCTGGTCTACAGAGTGAGTTTTCCAGGACAGCTGGGACTACAGGGAGACCCTGTCTCAAAAAAACCAATATATATATATATACAACTATATATATATATACATATATACATATATAATATATATAATATAGTATATATATATCACTTACACATTGCCATTCTAACAAAACCTGCAACCACTCAGCACTCCTTCCTGGAGCGTCAGGGTCCCCACTCTTCTCCTTACCTTCTACTGTGAGAAAGCAACCAAACAAACTTGGGAAAGGGAGGGTTTCCATCATAGTTCCTGCTTGAGGACAGGAACTCTGAGCAGAAACCTGGAAACAGGGATGAAGTATGAATCATGCAGGATTATACCTTGCTGGACTGCTTGCTCCCTCCTCTTGCCTGTGCTCAGCCTGCTTTCTTTTTTTTTTTTTTTTTCTGTTTTGGTCTTTTTGAGACAGGGTCTTCCTATAGCCCCAGCTGGCCTGGTACTCACTATGTAGACCAGGCTGGCCTTGAACTCACAGTAGATCCATCAGATCCATCTGCCTCTCCTGCACCACCAAACCCAGCTTCAGCCTGCTTTCTTATATAACCCAGAAAGCCCTGCACAAGTATAAGGCCCAAGCCTTCCCACATCACTCAAGAGAATGCCTCACAGACATACCCCCAGGCAATCTGATAGAGGCACTGTTTCAACTGCTGTTCCCTCTTCTAGGTATGTCAGGTTGACACATGAAGCTACCCAGGACACCCACATATGTAACATGACACAAACATAATATGACTCTTCCAACACTAGCACATATGTAGAAGCTACAGAAATGACTGTGAACTAAATACTGGCTCAATAAAGATTGGTTGATATCAGTTCCCTGTCACTGAGTCTATAGAGAAATATTTACCTGGCATGGTACTAGAGACCACTCATAACTTCAAAGGTTTTTGTCTTTCTTTAAATGGAATTAAGTGAGCATAATGTATTACATTGTACTATTCTTTGTTATATCTCCATCTAATAGGATACTGAGAGTAAGGAAATAAGGAGAACAACAAATTTTGAAGTAGAGGAGATTATTGAAAAATATGGAATATGTTTGCCATCGTGACAAAACAATTATTATTATTATTATTGAATATGTTAATGTGTACCAAGCTCTTAGAGAAATCTATATGTCTTAGCCCTTTCCTAAGATAACAATATAAATGTCACTATTGATACTTCCAATTAAAGATGAACCATCAGAACCTCAGAGAGATCAATGTCAACATTTCATGCCAGATAACACATCTAGTGGGGAAAAATACTAGAACGCTCTGACATGCAAAGCCAGGGTTCCTAAGAGTAGATGAACTTGTGTAAAAATGGGTCAGAGGCCACTGACAAGTGTACATCTTTGCTGTTCTCTTTTACCCAGTGTGGATTCCACACTGACAATAAGTTGATTTTGTTGTTGTTAAGTATCAAGTAGTTACCAGCAAAGTAAGTGTGAAATAAGAGTTCCGATCTGTGGCAGTGGTGTAGGGCAGACTGGCTAGCACCTCATCAACAGTGAGAAATGTTATGGAGAACACTGCTCATCGAAACACAACCCAACCCCTTCGACTTCCTCAGCTCATTCAAGGCTGATACTCAGCTGTGCCTGTGAACACTAACCATTAACTTCTTCAAGTTATTGAGACTCCTCCTTTATTTCCAGCTTTACACTCACGTTGTCCTTTCTGACTCTCTACTCTCTTGTTTTGTGCATTCATGGTCTGTATATTTTTGTCACCTTAACTCCTCGTCCTGAAGCTCAGCCATCATTTTTGAGTTTTATGGATCACTGCACAGATATTCTGCTAGTGTGCTATTAATCCTTCTCCGACCACATGTCAGTTTTAGCAAGGCTTCAGGATGATATTCAGCTGTTCCTGCGGAGCTCCCTCCTGGAGTCTAGGCAGAAGGGGTGCGGGGAGGTCAGGGGATAGTAAATATAAATCAGGTTTGTGCAAACAAGCATGATGAATGCTAGTTCCCAAAGTGCTCTGCCTTTTGTCAAACTTATATATTGGGAAAGAGGGCTGCGTGGAATGAATGATGAATCATAAAGCTGTTCCCTGGTGGAGAAACAAGCTCGAAATGACTGCTGTGACACAGTAGCCTGGATACACTGGAAGGCTTGGGAATACAGGGCGGAAAAAAAAAACAGTAGTATCTGCCCCAGCTAGAGTGAAGCCAGGGATCCAGGGAGAGTTGTTTTGCAGCTCAGACTGAGAAACAAGATCAGTCACTAGGAGGTAAACTGGGAGCAGCTCTAGAAGAAACAATGCAGCAGGGTGTCTTAGGGCAGAGTGGAAAACAAAAGGAACAAATAAAACAGTGTGTTCATAGGTCATCAAGTGACAGCAGTTCCTTCCACTGTGAATGAGATAATAATCACAGGATTATGAATTTTGGTGGTTATATCACCAATAGAAATCACTAATTTATTCATGTGTTGTCATTATAAACATTTCAAAATATTATGATATCCACTGTGTTGAAGTTTTTAAGGGTTATTATACTTACCACTAAACATGTTTATTACTATTAACTTTATTACTGTTATTATTGCAGTTCTGGGGATCAGTGTCAGGCTTACCAAGCATTGGGCTATAACCAGAGCCAGAACATGTGATTTATTTTATCACAAAACGTAAAAGAAGCACTTGGAAGACAGAGGCAGGTGGATCTCCATAGTGAGTTCCTGACCAGCTGAGGCTGCAGGAAGACTGTTTTCCAAAAGACAAAAAAAACATAAAGTATTCCTATAATTATGCTTCCCCAAAATGCTTTACTTTGTAATTCTAATGCTATTTCATGCACTAAAAATATTATTCTAAAAAAAATCATTCATTCAGTTTTTACCACTAGATCCAAGTTGTTAAGAGTGCAATGTTATAAAAGTTACTCCAGGAAAATTTCAGCTTTGATAAGTTCACTATAGGACATATTAGTACTGGTCAATATCTACCATTGATAAACAGTAAGTTGCGGGCTGAGGAGATAGCCCCACAGATCTTGCTTTTCAAGCATGAGGAGCTGAGTTCAGATCCCCAGCACCCAGGTAGATGTGGTAACTGGCATATGTAATTCTAGCACTGGGTATGTTGGGGGAAATGACACAGGTGGATCCCAGGATCTCACTGGTCAGATAGTCCAGCTGACATCACAAGTTCCAGGTTCAGTCATAGATCATGTTTATAAAACAAAGGGAGTTAAAGAGGAAGCAACTTGAAGTCAATCTGTGGCCTACACACACACACACACACACACACACAAATATGCACAAAAATTTAGAAATAATAATTATAGTGATAACGCCTTCTTCTGGCCTGAACTCAAAGTATGACTGGCAACATGGAGAGAGCAAGATTTACATTTTTCAGTCTCATCAGTGAATATCCAATGTCCTTTCCTCTATGCTTCTATTCCTCAGATGTATGTTCCATTAGTGACATGGTTAGCTTTGGATGTCAACTTGACATACCTGGGAAGAATGAACCTCAATTAGGGAATTTCCCTTATCAGACTGGCCTGTGGGCATGTCTGTGAGGCCTTTGTTGGTTGAGTGATGTGGGAGGGTCCAGCCTTCTGTGTGTGGGCCTCTGGAAAGGGGGTCCTGGGTTGTATAAGAAAGCCGGCTAAGCACCGGTCAGAAGAAGAAGCAAGCCAGTAAGCAGTGTTCCTCCATGATTTGTACTTCAGTTCCTGCCTTTGGGTTCTTACCCTGATTCCTGCCTGACACATCTCAAAGTTGGACTGTCACTTAGAAGTGTAAGATGCAGTACCCCCCCAAGTTGGTTTTGATCAGAGTGTTTTATCACTGCAATAAAAAGTAATTAGGCCTGCTAGGACTGAGATAACTAGCTCTGTTGAAACTCCTAGTTCTCAGTTTTATTTTTAATCTTTCATTTGCTGTGACACTAGATAGCTGGTTCTCCCCTACAAGCTTCAGTTTCCTCATCTATAAAGTAGGAATAATACTGTACCTACTTTTGAGCATAGATATAGGCATAAGCTAAATGAAATAGATGATTTGAAGGTTTTAATCATAATAAATACTTCATAAGTTAAATGTTTAGTAGCTGATATTGTTTTCCTTGCACATATTAACTGTATATTTCAGGAGAATTGTGGGGCCCCAATGTCATTATTTAGAAACTTGTCGGATCCCTGAAAACTCACACACCTCTCCCAGGATGCCCTACAAGGAGACTCTAATACCTACCCTATATCCCGGCTTATTTCCTAAACACCCTGCATTCTATTTTTAAATTATTTTCTGCTTATTACATGAGCACTTGTACACCCTGTATTTAATAATAACAGTATAAAAGCTTAAGGAAATCATCCTCACCATTAACTTTGACGTTTTCAGAATATTCTTCTGTTACTTCCCTTCAAATGTAGATATTAATTTTATCCTGAATGTAGTTGTATTATTTCATTTTTGGTTTTATAACTTTATCACATGTCTCCAAATACTTTGTGTAAATGGCATTGAGGTGGACTCGCTTCCTGCACTCATCGTGTTCTTAACATCCATCCATGCTGTTACAACTGGATCTGATGCATTTGAGTTTATTATTATTTCTTTAATGATTACGACCTAACTTATTATCCACTTACTTTTTGCACACGCTTGTGTGTTTGCATATCTGCATGGCTGCACATGTGTGTGGAAGTCTGAACTTGATGTTGGGTGTCTTTCTTGATCACTGTTCCCCATCTACAGTGAGGCAGGACCACCATTTCAGCTGGTCTGACTAGACACCTCCCTCCCTGATTCCCTGTCGTTGTCTCCTGCTTCTGGGTATCTCAGGTGGGCTGCCACGTCCATCTGGCTTTTCACATGGGTTCTGGAGATCTCAACCCCAGTTCACATGCTTGCATAGCAAGTGCTTTACGCACTGAACCTTCTCTCCAGCCCATGTCATCCACTTAATGCAGATCCCATCGTTTCTGTGGCTGTTACAGTAAGTCCTGCTATGAACACTGTTGTGCAGATCTCTGGCTGTATCTGATTGAGAAGCAATACCCCTGGATCATGAAGTAATTGCATCTTCAGCTTCCTGAAATATTTTAAGTAAATTGTTTCTTATAGCTTGCTCTTGTTATACTTTGAAAGCAACGTCTACCTGTTTCAGTTCTTTCACATTCTCAAGCACTCCCTATTGCCAGACCGCTGTGTTTGTCCTTCAATAGAGCTCGAAATGGTATTTCAATGTGATTTTAAATTATAATTATTACTTTCATTTATTTATTGATTTACCAGCTTCCTTCTGTGAACTGCCTCTTGAAGTTATTCATACCTTTCTTCAGGTTTGCTTTAGTCTCCCTAATTTGGAGATTTATGTAGTATAGGCAGTGTCTTTATCCAGTGTGGTCTTCTCTCAGTTTCTTCTTTGTGTTGTTTCCTTCATATATAGTCTTTTGAGGAATGGAAATTCTTAATTTTAAATAGTTGAGCCTCTTGAATTTTTTCCTTATGATTATGCTTTGTATCTAATTTTTCTAATTCTAAAATATTTTTCCTAGAATTTAATAAATGACAAAAAAACTATTTAAGAAGAAATAGTCTTGACAAAAGAGAAAAAGAATTAGCTTTGATGTGATTATTTTAATATAGTTTTTCTATGACTAAAGTGTGATTAAAACCCAAAGAATTTACACATAATGTCCAGCTAAGAAAAACTTCAAATTCCTGTGACATGTCTCTGATTTAACAGACTCTTGGATTATTTCATTTTTAGTCAGAAGTATTTTATTTTAGAAATATGACGAGAAAACAATGTCTGGACCGTATCCTCTGAATAGCATTTCTCATACTTTCTATGTTCCTGAGATGTAATTCAAAGGGGATACATACAAGTATTTCTGTTCTTCATACTGTAATCATATTACTCTTGTCTACAATCTATTTGCACGTGCTCCTTGTTCTGCATTTCGCTTGCGTGCAAACATCATTTGGTTTGTACTTCATCCCCATAGTCTGCGTGTGTTGTGGACATGGATTGATGTATTCCTCATTTGGCTTAGATTGGAGAGTTTCCCAGGATGTTAAACCAAGTCCCAGAAGCTGAGATTCGTTGGTCACCCTACTGTGAAGGCATGGATGGACTCTCTATACTGTATCTTTGTAAGGAGTAGAGTTCTTTTCACACTGTTTGCATATAGTCAGTCACTTAAAATTACATTTTTGTAGAGCTAGGAAAATGGCTCTGTGGTTAAAACACTTGCTGTGCAAGGTTGAGGATCAGAGTGTGAATACCCACTTATGACATAAAAGCCAGATCAGTATGTCATTCTGTCTGTAATTACGGCCATGGAAGGTCTCTGAGACAAGGGATCCCCAGAGCAAGATGTCCCATGAGATCGTCAAGCAAGCTTTGCACTTTTTTAGAGATTCTGCCTCATTAATAAGGTAGAAAAGACATCAACCTTGAGCCTCAACATCTATACACACATATTTATGCCTACCTATGCAAATATGCATGTACATACACAAACATGCCTACACACACATGAACAACAGAGAGAATGAGAAAACTAAAATAGAAAAAAGAATACATGTTTTGTGTTTTGTATTAGGTTGGAAGTTTTATTTTTAAACTTTTTATTTTATTATTTATTTATTTATTTATTTATTTATTTATTTATTGCCTGTACATGTGAAAGTGCACCTGGGTCATGGAATGCCCATGGAGATCAGAAGAGAGTGTTGGATTTCCTTAGAACTGGAGTTACTGGCAGTTGTTAGCCACCATGTGGGTGCTGGGACTCAAACCCAGGTCCTCTGCAAGAGCAGCCAGTTCTCTTAACTGCTGAGACATCTCTCCTGCCCAGGTTGGAAGTTTCTTAGTTATGACCTGTATTCTTTGAATTCATTATTACTAATTATGTTCACTTTTATCGTGGAAACTCATTAATGTGTCACTTGTTAAATATGTTGAATCATTCCTTAATTCACTCATCAAGAGTAGCATAGTTTGCCACAGCGTTTTGCCCTCTATATGAGTGATTTTACTCCTAGTTGTCATGTGTTTTCCTTTACATTTTCACAAATATATCAGTTAAAATACATTCATTATGAATTTTAAGATTAATTAGTACATTGGCTAACATTGTATAGATGGTAAATGAGGGTATTTATTACTTTTCCTATATTCATAAAATGTTAACTATAAAGTTTTCTTCCCCTTTTGAATTATCCAGCACCAGACATTCCTGTATGTATTAGTAAGACATTTCTCTTATTGTATAATTTGAGAGGTGGCTGAGATGCCTCTGTAGCTTGAAGTATCCCTTCTTTTCCTGTGCATTGCTGTGACTCCACCAGCTGCTTCATTTGGTTGAGTCCTCTTCCCTCCAGACCTCTTGGATGAAACACAAATGCAACAAGAAAGCTGACCACACAAGGACCAATTTGGTCAGTATACATTTTAGCCAAAACTAGTTTATCCTGTGTCTTCCAAAGTAAGAGCCCAGAGGTATGGGATTTGGCCACGGAGAAGGCATTGTGAGACTGCTGGGTAGGAGGTCATTAGTCATCAGGAACTTGGTATAGTAAAAGGAAAGGCCAAATCTGTGATTTGGGGAGCTGAAGAAGGGCACGTTAAACAAAATGACTTCAGAGACTGGCTTTGCTCTGATCTTAGGTGAAAAGAAAAGATGTCTTGAAAAGGTTTGATTCATGAGAATATTTTCCATTCTGGATATAATGTAATGGATATCTGATGTACCTTGGTGTCAATCTAAGTGACTATTGAGAGAAGATTTCCAAATTTCCCTGATTGCCATCAGTAGGCAGTGATGAAGTGGAATTTTTCCCTCTCTGCCTTTATCAGTGTCAGTGAAATGAGAACAAAGCTCTCTCTGCTTCCCAATTGGAAGGAAATCAGACCTGAAGCATCAAAAATCAGTTGAATATCCTGTGGTTCCATGTCTGATATGTGGACAGTGATAACTACATTATTAAAAGCATCCTTATCTTGTGCTAATTTAGAGTGGGACATAACAAAAAATTTTGAATTTCATCAAAAATTTTTTCCTGTCTCTAGATTATGAAAATCTGGGTATGAATATTCTTAAAAAGTAAAAAAAAAACAAGATAACATATTTTTGGTCTTTTCAAGACAGGGTCTCCCTGTAGCCCCAGCTGTCCTGGAACTCACTCTGTAGACCAGGCTGGCCTTGAACTCACAAAGATCCACCTGCCTCTGCCTCCCAAGTGCTAGGATTAAAGGCGTGCGCCACCACGCCCAGCTCTTAAAAACAAAAGAATTTTTAGAAAGAAAACACATGTGATTTTCTTTCCGAGAAAAGTTACTCTAGTCTGTGTTTAATACATTAGTGTCACTGTTGGGGTAAGAATACAATTATGGCTCCTGTACATAATCAATGGTTTATGTTAGAGCAACTATCTTAAATTGTGGTTAATAATGATTGTCTCAAGTATGCAACCATTGTGGGTTGAATTATATCACCTACCAGCTTAAATGCCTCAGCCATGGTACAAAAGTGTTTGGAGACAGAACACTCAAGGTGGTAATTAATGTTAAATGAAGCCATAGTTTATAGCTTAAAGACCTCTTTAAAGAGAAGATAATCCGAAGATACACAAAGAGGCAAAGCCGGGTGAAGGCACAGAGAGACGGTATCCATCTGTAAACCAGGAAGAGAATCCTCTCCAGAAATCATTTCTACCAACACATTAATATTGGAAACACAGCTCCAGATGTATAAGGGAGAAGGGTTCTGGTGAACCATCAGTCTGTAGCTTTCTGTTATGGCACCCTGCCTAAAGCATCTAATTTTAAAACATCTTGAAGTACCCCATTTTCTTAGGGAAGATTATCACTCCTTGAATTCTGAACTTTGTTTTCTTTTTTTTTCTTTCTACTTTTTTTAAGGAATAAAAGACACTCAGCTATAATACTCAATGATTAATTATACTACCCATAAGAATCATCAGATGCTTGCCTATCATCCTCTCCTAGAAACTCCATTTGAAGACATTCTCTGTTTCTTTTCAAGAAAATGTATTATTACTAAGTTTCCTCTTTACCTAGGACAAGAAAGGGACCTCAAACTGAATTTGAACCCCTACTTGTTTTTATAAATAAGGTTTAATTGGAACATAGCCATGTTCCTTGATTTATGGATAATGTATTTTCACATTCATACATCAGTAACAGAATTGAGATATTGCAACAAAACTAAAGAGATACATGTACCTAAAATATTTACCATCTACACATTTAAATTATTGAAACATTTTTGACATATAAAAATATTTCAAGTAATGTTTGCTATGCCTGTATATACAAGACAATTAATTGCATTAAGCTATTTCTAGTTACTAAATCAAAATAATGGTGAGAAATTATAACAGTATGGTAATTTTTCTCAAATTATACTAAATTTGAAAGAAAATAGTATGGTTTACCTCTACCTAAGAGTTTAACTATGGTTGCCTATATGTGTCTATCCAGGAATGAATTGTTGCATTTATGTATGTCTATAACATACATTTAATCAATCTTAGAGACACTAGGAATTGCTAACTCACTTTACTTTTAAAGATAAATAAAATTTTAAGTTTCAAGGATGCTCATATTAGGAGGCTTTCTCTCTTCGTCTAGCAAATTTTGGAGCTCATTTATAGATACTATATTTTATTTTCACTTATCAACCTTCCATTTATTTGTTATCAACTAACCATGTCCTGGAATATCTTCTTTGCATCACTATGTATCCCACTCATATTGTCTGGTATAGGAGTAGTTATGGACCACAGTTACTCATCCTTTTCTGAGAAATTAAGTCTTGACAGTGTTTTCAAAGAGTTGAGGCTATGGCGCAATCAACACTTTATTGCCACATCTGTTGCTTCTGAGGTCAAACCAAGGCTTCTAGGGCAGGAAATTAATTTGAGGTTGGCTAGAGAAAGCCTAGCAGTGATTCTCAGGTTAAAAAACCTTATTATGTGATGTATTGGCCTGAGGAATACCTCAAAAGACTTTATTTATTATTTAACAGCAATATGCAGTTCACAGAATGTTTTGGTTAGTGAACCTCACAAATGTTTTTGGGAACTTCCGGAGATGAGTTGTACACTCAGATGCACTAGAAGGAGGACAAATTTGACATTAAGAACTCAAAGAAAACAAAATACCCCTGAGATTTACCATGTGCTGCAGTCACCAGTGCCATTCAGAGCTCCAGGTGGCCCTTCTGTCTGTTTCCATGACCTCTTTCTACACCAGCTTTCTGTCCTCCATGATCATGGTTTTGATGACATAAGAGGCAGTGTAATGAGAACATGACATTAAAAAATAATTGTTTTTCTTTAATCTAAGGAAACAGAAGTTGAGTTAACTAAGATGCTTTAAGTTGAATTTTAATCTTTAAAATATTTTTATTGATGCAAGAATTTCATATAATGTATTTTGATCAGATTCAGACTTGCTCCAAGTCCACCCTCAGCTTTCTAGCCCTCCTTTTCAAATTCATATACAAATATTATTATTTTTCTTTTTTCTTTTTTTTTTTAAAGGCCTATTGAGTCTAGTCTGTGTTCCCAAAGGCTCTTGCCTGTGGGTCTATTCTTTGGAGTCTGGCAATCTACTAGGCTGATCATGCTGCCACAAGTACCATGGGTTCATATGCACAAGTACCTTCCATTGTCCAAACAGCACCGTTTTCTGGTATTCATCTGTAACATCTATCTCTCACAATCTTTCTGCCGCATCTTCTGCAATGATCTCTGAGCCTTCAGAGGAGAAGTTGTGATATGGGTGTTCTGCTAGAGCTGAGCGGACCAAAGCCTCTTATTTTCAGCACACTGACCAACTGTGCTTCTCTGTGTTACTCATCATCTGCTGCAAGAAGAAGCTTCTCTGGTGAAAGTTCAGAAGTGCACAAATTTATGAGCATAAAGGTATATCATTGGACAGCAGTTAAATGAATTTTTGAGAATAAAAACTGGCCCCGTGTTTAAAAAAACAATTTGTTCTTCTTCAGCTGCTTTATATTTGTAATCTCATTGAAGACAATGACAGTGATCTGTTAATTGCTTAATAACCCTAGTGCTTATCAGAGATATTGACTACACTTTCCAGTCATGTCTTATCCTGAGTTTCATTTCCACAGAACAGACAGAACAAAAATGAGATTACTTTTCAGAACCTCTTAGGTAAGGCTCATGCTGGAGACTGACATATTACCCTTGAGTAAATCTAACATTTCTGAATCCACCCTAATAGCAGCATATGTTACTTCTTTTCACTTGAGCATTAGGTAAATAATTTTCTTTCCTCCACAATCATCCTGAATATAAAACATGTCCCTTCTCTCATCAGTGCCATGATCCAAACAGTAGTGAGAGGCATGAGAGATGAAGATATCCCCAAGGACTTCAAGGTTGTCTCTCTCTTCTTATGCTCCATGTGACAAATAGTGTCAGACTAGGACCATTCAAATGTTCCCATCATTTAATTCATGTACACTAAACACACGAATAATCTAAATCCTCGTACTGAGTTATAATAATAGTAAGATCTCACAGATAGTTTCTAAAGTGAACATGCTTAATCTCACCGGCCTACAGTTACTTATTATTGTGTATATTTATTGTGTATATATGTATGTGCAATTATATGTGGGTACCTCGGCATCTGCCCTGGGACATATGTGAAGATCATAGGACAGCAAGGAGGAGTTGGTTATCTCTTTTCAACATATGGATCCTGGAGTATCAAACTCAGATTTTAGGCTTGTGGCAAGCACGTTAACTTCTGAGCTGTCTCATAGTTCTTTAATACTATCTATATACCAGACAAATTGTATGATCTCTCAACATAATATTTCTTCTGATATTGCACCCACCATAATTATCATTGCCATTGTTTTAGAGGTGATGAAACTCAAGATCACTGAAAGAGAATGCACTGCCCAGCTCAAGATCACTCTAACAATGAGTGTAAAAACCATGATTAAAAAAAAAATTAATACTGTCAACTATAAACCTATGACAACTTAAATATTCAAGCAATATAAATATATTAATGATGTCTAAAGTACAAGTGATAAATATATTTAATTTAAGATGTATAGACCTAGTTAACTTATTCAAAATTTTCTCTTGCACTGTGATTGTTTCCATTGTCTAAAGAATGCTTTATGGGGCTATGGTACACATGTGGTACAAATGAAGAAATCAATATTGGCACATTATTTTAACTAAAGTTATATTTTATGTAACTTATTGTTTCTTGGGGCTGGAGAAATGGCTCAACTGTTAAGAGTACTGGCTGCTCTTGCAGAGGACCCAGGTTGAATTCCTGAAATCTCTATAACTCCATTTCCAGGGGATCCAATGTCATTGTCAGACCTCCTTGGGCATCGCATGACACAGATACATGCAGGTAATACCTTCACAAGCATAAAATAAAAATTCAATATTTTTAAGAAATAATGTTTTATGATAATTAAATCATTAACTCTTTGAACATAACATTCCATTTTTCTAAGAATTAGCTTTCATCTACCAAGACTGGCCTGGTCACAACAGTGTGAAGGTGCCTAGCATTGTTCACCTCCAACACTAGGTAACCACTGGTCAGCCCATCTCCATAAGGAGGAGAGCATGCAATAACTAAGCATCATCTTCCCTGCTCACTAAGCTATATGGATAATCTCCTAGAGCTCCTGATCATGCCTCATTTGTTATATCCAGTGATATGATTTCATATTCTTCCACTGCACATATTTAATACACAGATATGTTAATACATTGTCCATTTTTGTCCAATTTTATTTTGAGAATTTCAGTTTCATTGATAAATCTGAAAGCACATTGATTGCTCATTTTACTCAGATATGCATCTTGATTTAGGGGTTAAGTACATTGCACTTTTTTATATTTTCAAGACAGGGCCTCCTGGTAGCCCCACTTGGCCTGAAATTTACTAAGTAAACCAGGCTGGCCATGAAGTCACAAAGATCCACCTGCCTTTGGCTCTTGAGTGCTGGGATTAAAGGTGTGTACCCCCTAATTGGAGAGAGCTTTCTCTAAAGTATTTTATATTAAATGTACTAGTGATAATAATATAATCACAAAATCTTCTAGGTCTGAAATGTCCTCTCTGCAGACCCCTTGGGCTGCAGCCTATAAAAGTCTTTAAGAAAATAGAAGCATTGTGTTCCTGACCTTACTGGCATGAGGTTAAGTCCAAATACCCGTGAGTCTTTGCTTTTGACATAAAAATCTACCTCCCTACTAGGAAGGAGAAGACAGGGTAACGTATTTGTTTTTCCTTGTCATAAAATGAAGAAGGAAATAAGATAGTTAAGAAACATACTGGAAACATTAATTTTTCTACTTTAAGTTCCATTACCTTTTGATACTGTTGATATAGTAGGTAAAGAAACACATGTCCACTCTCTACAAATGAGATCCTATCCCTTACAATCATTGTATTTCATGAGCAGATGAACACGGTGGTTGGGAAATGATTTAAATTGTTCCTGAGATCTTTGGAGGGTCTCATGTAAATTCATTAGTAACTCTCAAACTGTCTAGAATGCATTTAAGTAATGAAATATGTATTAGTTTCACTATACAAATGTATTAGCTTCCACTCTGTAGTTGAATGAAAAATGCATTAGCCTCCATGTATAAATATATTATCATTCACTCTGTGGCACATTCTCTTAGATGTTACTCCACAGAACTAGTTAGTAATACAAACACTGCTTAAAGACCCAATGCTAGAGAGTTGTACTCTTTAAAAACATTTTCTTAAGTAGCTAAGGTTATTTTTGTTGGTAGTAGTATTGATTATACAAATAAGCATTTCCTTCTGGAAGAAATACCATTCCAGGACACAATCAGTGGCAGTTTTGGATAAGATGACACAGGTAGACATTTTAACCTGTGAACAGTTATAGTCATTAACCTTATGATATATATGTATATATCATATACACATATATATTTGTATTGAACTAAAGAGTTTTACTGCAGTTACTTACAGGAATATGGGTGAGGGCTTATTTAGAGAAGTTTAAATGACTCAAAGAGAGCTGCATCTCCAAAAGTCCACCCTAGCATGGGCGACGAGAAAACAGGAAGCCTGAAAGTCCCTGCATGATTTGCTCAGCAGGTTAGAGAATGAGTGTGAGATATGTTTTTAAGAACTCAGAATTGGGATTAACTTTTTTTTAAGAAAAGACATGGCATTAAGCACCTAGTTACTGAAAGGATTCACATTTGTAGTAAGTAAAGATATGTCTGCAAGATATTGCTCTCTGAACCATCCAGGGGATTGTTTTAACTCTGGTATTTTTTTTCTGGTAGACAATATTGCTGTATTGCAATATTTCCATTTAAATTGAAACCTATTTACTTTCCATATATTTATTCAATCCCATTACCCTGGGTAACTTAAACCTTCTCCTTCACATATCCTTGAAAAAATAGCATGTTACATTTGTTGCATCAGACAATCATTAAGGAAAGTGAAAAATAAAATGGGGCAGTATGTACCCCATTTAGATGTTTTAGATGTCCCCCAAAGACTGTGGGAAGAGAAGGAATGTCCAGAGCTGGGAGAAGATGCTTAGGAGCTGATTAGCACATAAGGGCTCTGCCTTCCTGAGTAAATTATGACAGTACTGTAGGGATGAATGTCCTTATCATCTACCCTGCCCCCTCTCTAGTACAGGAATAGTCATACATGCTCTCTTGACCTATTTCCGTCAATCATGGGATGATACAGCATCAGGGCCTTTGTGCGTGAGCCCAGAATCTTGGATATTCTGTTCTCTTCAAATCTATTACAGTTTGGGGCTGGAGAGATGGCTCAGCCATTAAGAGCACCGACCGCTCTTGCAGAGGACCCGGGTTGGATTTCCAGCACCCATATAGTGGCTAAGAACCATCTTTAACTCCAGTTACAGGGGAATCTGACATCCTCTTCTGACCTCCGTGGCATTGCATGACATGGGTGCACCAAACTACATGCAGACAGTACATTCATACACATAAATAAATAAATAAAATTTAAAAAATCTATTACAAGTAAATTCTACTCTTTGTATAATACTCTTTCTATTTCACTCTATTTTAATATGGTAAGTGGTCTAGATATCAGTGAATTTTCTCTTAATTTTCTACCTCTCACACTTTCCTCACCTAATGAGTTTCATTGTTTCTTATGTCTTACTAACCAATAATTTGTAAGAAAGATTTTGTGAGAAGAGAATGGTGTACTCTGTGTCTAGCCACATACACTTTTAAAAATCCACATAATCTCTTCCCAATGTGTATTCTGCTCCTTTCCCTTTGACCTCCAATTAAGAAGTTTCCATAGCCTTATTTTTATGTGTCACAGAGGGACTTGTTACTTGAAAGATCCACTCAGCACCTGCTCTACTCTTTTCCCATTCAACTTCTTTTGTCATGCCCTGGCTTGCTTATCTGGGATCTTGACAGGAGCTCCCACCAACCATAGGAAGAGGAGGATAAGGAAACTTATTCCATGTGATCTCAAGGCATCTGAATGTATTCCATCTCCTCCTCCCTGCCCTCTCTTTTCCTGAGCAAAGTTATATGTCAATTAAATATTACACTTAGAAGAGAAAATGTTTATAGCCTTTAGAAACTGCACCATCATATTACAGAAGTGTTAGACCTACAACTTTGTAGATATCGACTTATCTCAAATAAAATAAAAAGCAGAAATTGCTTATCCCCACATTATCTGGGTTGTCTGGACATGAAGTGGCTTCAAAAATAAATAGAAGTTTTTTTCATGCATGTTGTTATTGGGTGATATGTAAGTTCCCCAGCCTAAACTCATATTTGTTTACTGCCTTATAAATAGTCCCTCTCTCCACATCCACAGTGGAATCAAACAACTTTATAAAACACTAACAGAATCCCAAACAGGGCTTTTAGAAGTATCAAATTTTATGAAGACTCTTTCTGTTTCATTCGAATGCATTTGTTTCTAAAGGGCAAACAGAACTAACTACCACAGATGCAGTTTCCTTAGAAATAGGAGCATTTTCCATATGTCTCTGTATCAGTTGAGAAATGTTTTTATTTACTCCTTGGCAATTCCATATGTATATGTGTGTGTATGTGTGTGAATAAAAAGTTGGATATGATCAAGATATATTGATAATATCCACACCCCTTCCCCTCAACTCCTCTTACCCTTAACACAGACTGTTTCTCCTGCATGGTTTCTACATTTTTAAATAACTCACTCTCCAGTGAGTGTTTCCTGCATGCACGTAGGCAACCTACTAGGAGCCACACACAGGAATAGATAAATGTCTGCTCTCCCCCAGAAGCCATCAATTGTCAATTGCTTCTACAGTTGGAACCTAACGGATCCTGTTCCCATCTGTGCACATCAATTTTCAGTCATTTTCAGACAGAGGAAACAAATTTCATTTTCTATAGAGTTCAAAACGTTTAACATCCCAGTATCTCAGTATCCTTCCTTGTTTGAATTCTGAAAAAGAGTTTTCTTCAGATCATGAGACGCTGCCCCTCTCCCTCCCGCCCCCCCCCCCGGGGTGGTATGGCTTGTGCCTCAGGAAGACGTAACCCTGACCATTGAACGTTCCCCTGCTGTAAGGTCTTTGAGAATTGCATTGATCCCCATTTTAGGAACTTGTTTGATCAGTTCCTTTGAATCCCTGATTCCTGGCCATTAGTTTATACTCTTGACTAACCTCCCCAGGTGAATGAAAGATTACCTTCCTAAACCTCTGACAGCCACTAAGCCTGTCAGTTCATTCCCATGCCTACCACTGACTAAAGGCTTTCCTGAATTTCTGTCCCTAGTTACAGAAATTGTTCTTGTCAATTCTTCCTCTTACACTTACTAAGACTTTGAATAAATTTCTGTGACCTTGGCCAAATTGCTACCCTCTTTATCTGTAAAACCTGCCTCTACTTGGAGAAATAGTACATCTTTTTTATAAAGTTTATTGAATTTTTATATATTTCATAGAGAACATCTTAATCAACTGTATACCCCTTGCACATAGGCACCCTTCCACTGCCTAGCCATTGGAATTCAGACATTCTGTGGTTTATATTAAGGCCTATCATGTCAAGTTAGTGTCCGCAAATATCCCTCAGTGCAAGTTCATCCATTGAGGTCTGGTCAACATTTCTAGAGTCCTCCCTTTAAGAAGGTCAGCTCAGCCAGGCGTGGTGGCGCACGCCTTTAGTCCTAGCACTTGGGAGGCAGAGGCAGGCAGATCTTTGTGAGTTCAAGCCAGCCTGGTCTACACAGTGAGTTCTCAGGCAGTGTGGCTACAGGGGGACCCTGTCATGAAAAGACCTAAAAAAAAAAAAAAAAAAAAAAAAAAAAGTCGGCTCTTCCTCACCAAGCAGTAATCAAGTACCAATAATTCTTGAGTAAGATTGGGACCCGCTGTCCATTTCTACAGTTCTGTGCTGGGTTTTTGTCTGCTTGAGTTTGCATGGGTCTTGTGCATGCTGACACCATTGCTGTAGATTCGTATGAACAAGGTCCAGGAGACAGTAGGATTCTAGTTCCATATAGTCATGCACCTCAACCCTAGCTCTTAGAATCTTTCTACCCTGTCCTCTGCAATGTCCCCTGATCCCTAAGTGGGTGGAGTTTAATATAGGCATCCTTCCATGGACCCACACTCTGTAGACTCTTATTCTCTACGTTTTGTCCATTTGTGAACTTTTGTGTTCCTGGTCTTTTGTTGCATGAGGGAGCTTCATTGATGAGAACTGAGAGATGCATTAGTGTATAACCAGTTGAGGAACTCTGTAACAATTACAATCTCTGTCTGTTGAAAAGGAAATGGAACACTTGTCTGTAAATATAAGGATCCATATTTTGCACATAGTAAGAAATTATATTTTTCTAGGGATGTGAGATCCTTGGGGTTTTCTCTAAGTTTTATGATTTCTCCATCTATATGTATTTGGCTAGGTTTTCAGTAACACACATGAGTTTCCTCCCAGTGAGTGAGCTTTAAGTGCAATTAGGTAGCTGTTGCTTACATCAATGATCAAAGTGCCACTACTATACCAGTGTCATTTGCTGTGCCAGTCACTGATATGGTTATTAGCCATTGAAGCCAGGGTTAGACTATCTACTGATGTTCTCCCTTAACAGCTTGCAAAGTGCACTCCGAAGCTAGGAAAGCTTCATAGGCGGTGGCTTCCAGGTCAGTATCAGCTCCATTGCTCCAAATCAGGTCTCTGAAGTATGTCCTGTCTTTAGCAATAGGGTCTTACCTTCGAGTTCTGGGAGGCAATCAAGGGCTGTGGCAATAGCCTGTGTAATTTTGGGAGTCTAATGGACTACCCTGGCCAACATCTCAAAGGAAGGTTTTCCTGTTACTGATTCTTGTTATGTAGCCTTCAGCTGTACACATGGAGTCATGTAGAGAAATTGTATGTGTAATTTGTCAGTAGGTTTTTGGACTAATAGAATTCCCTCTGGTTTTTCATACTAGCTAGGCATTATTTATCACTCCTCTATTTCCCCATTTCTCCCTTGCTAATTCCTGGCTCCTATGGTCCCACCTCTCTTGAAATCCTTCTTCCTCTTTATCCCCAGAGTTCCTTGTAGAACTCTCCCTCTCCTCCTCCCATTTAAATGCCCTCATTTTGCCATTCCCAGGTTTCCTTTTCCCTCCCTGGTTGCTTTCCATTTTCCTTGTTCCTGCAGTTACATCAGGATGCATACTCACATATAATGCAGTTACATCAGGATGCATACTCACATGTAATACAGTTACATCAGGTTGCATACTCACATATAACGCAGTTACATCAGGATGCATACTCATATATAATGCAATTACATCAGGATGCATACTCACATATAATGATTTAGTGCCAGGATTAGAGAACATGTGAACATAAGTCCTTTCTCTTTTTTTGAGTCTTTGTTACTTCACTTAGGATAACAGTTTCTAATTCCATTCATTTACCTGCAAACTCATTATTTTGTCTTTCTTTACTGCTGAGTAGAACTCCATTGTGTAAATGTAACACATATTCTTTATCCACTCATCAGTTGAGGAACACTTAGGTTATGTCCATCTCTTAGCACTGTGGAGGCCAGATCCAGGCACTCTCAGGAAATCTGGAAAGATCTGGGACCCTCAAATAGTAGGTCTTTAATAGATATAGATAGATAGATAGATAGATAAATAGATAGATGATAGATATAGATATAGATATAGATATAGATATAGATATAGATATAGATATAGATATAGATATAGATATAGATATAGATATAGATATAGATATACTGCAGAGCTGAGCACAACAAACATTATAGGAGTTTAATGTATGGTAGCTTTTGTTTTCCCCTTACTTGAATTAACTTGTACCTTACAGGAAAATGTTTCCCTCTACCTATACCTTGGTGCTCAGCTCTCATTTGACCTCTATTTCAAGGCTCTGTGTAGCCTGGAAATATTCCACTGATCCATGGGTTCTTTGATCATGCTCAGTTCTAGCCTGACCTTCAAGCTTTTGGATTCACAGGATTCATGGTTCTGTTCTCCTCACTAGCACAGTTGGAGCAATAAAAGGTTTTCATTTAGAAGAAAAGGGACCACAAGAGGGAAGGAACATATCTTTAAAGAAAAGGATGGAATGAGAAAGGGAAGTGGAATAGATGTGACATGAAAGCAGGAGGGTAGAATAATGGAGCACAGGGAGGGAACCAGAGGGAGGGGGGGAGGACAGTGGAAAGGGGGGGTGGATAAAAGAAAAATGGCATCACGTGTGTATGAAAATGCAAAGTGAAAACCATCAGCCACCGCTCTCTCTATTCCTCAGTGTCCCCTCATTTCCGTTAACCACTGGTTTGCTCTTTGCCTCTGAATATTGTTCTTTTTTATATTCCACATATACTTGACACAGTGCAATAATTTTTTTTCTTACTGTTACGATAGTATTTCACACAGCATACTGACTTCTTGAATCAGCTAGTTTTGGAAAATGACAAAACCTCACTCTTCATATGCTCCATGATATGCATGCACCAAAGTGTTATTTGTTATTATCTTGTAATTGAAAATAAAGTTGCAGTAACCATGGGATTACAGATATCTTTCCAGGTGTTGATTTCCTTGCCTTCCCTTTTATCTTTACTCACGGGTGTCTATTCTCAACCCAGGTGAGAGATTGCTGGGACACTGTGTTTTTACTATTCCACCTTACAATTAAGTATACCTTAATGAGCACCTTGACTCTTAATTTTAGTTTTCAAGAGAGGGAACTGGATCCTTCAGATGTCTCCTGGACTCTGCTCCTGAGTCAGGCCTTACCCGTGCTTTTATTTTAACAGTTTCTCCAGCATCAGTTTTAGAGAACTGTAAAGTGGGTCCTCCTGTTTCTTATCCATCTGCCCTTTCATCCCTAGGCCTAAAACATCTCATACACACAGTATCAAGCATTCTTCTCTATTTTCATTGTTTTCAATGAAGATCTGCTGTTTTGCAGAGCTTTGATTTGTTCCTTCTTAAGCATATCCACATTCATTCAAAACGATCAAAGTCAGGTGCCCAGACTGCAGTGAGTTTGTTTGCAGTAGTTGGTTTGTTGATTGGTTTCAAGGTTAATTAAGTCATTAGTCCAGATTCTGTCCATTTTATGCCATTCCTACAGGATATGTAGTAGATCTAGTGCTTATCATTTAACTGTACAAATAGACCCCAAATTATTTCAGAGTCAATTTTCCCTATGAAAACAAATGTAGTTGATCAATTGTTTAGCTACACATATGTAATCTGCAGTCTAATAGCCATCCCAGACTCAGCCCCTGAATTCATTTTATCCCCCACATCGCTTTCAGCTGGAGACTCTCCCACATCAGATGACGTAGCTTCATCCTTGCCATTACATAGACAAAAACCTCAGGTTCCCTCTGCATTTTTGTTTTCTTTCATGTCCTTCAGCCAGTCTATGGCTTCCCCTTTGAACTGTATTTAGAATCAACCTCATCTTACCACTGTAGCCATCCTGACTCCAGATACCATCAAGCATCTCTGCTCTGGAATGTCCAAATATTGCAGGCTTTCTTTAGCTCCTTGCAATCTATCATTTCCTTGCTCAAAAACTTTTCTTAACTCTACATTTGACCTAGAGCAAAGTCTCATAGACTGCCAAGTGCACCTAGTACACCCACTACCTACTCCTGTTCTCCTTGATAGTTTCTGTTCTGTTCTGCCATATTCCATTCCTGACTCCCTCTATTCCCAACTCACTCTACCCCAGTTCACAGGTACTGTACTCCTTCCTGCCTGTAAGTGCAGCAGTCTTGTGCCTATGTCCTGGCTTTTGATATCTTCTGTCTGCTTTGAACTACTTTTCCATCAGTCCAGTATGCGACCAGTCTCATCTCTGTCTCCGGGTCTTTCCAGCTGTCCTGTGTGATGTTTCCTACCATACCTCCTTCTGCACTCACGGCTCTCCTTAATCCTATTACACTTTATGTTTTGCCTGTGTTCAATAAAAATGATAGCTTATCATATACCTGGATCATTTCTCATCTTTGTGCATAAGATTTCCAAAGGCAGGAATCTTTGTTTTGTTCATTTAAAATAGTTCCTGGCACAGAGCAAGCACCTCGAGGGTATTTATTGGATGAATTAATAGATGCATGGATAGATAGGTGGATGAATGAATGAGTGAATCCTTTTTTCTGAAATAAACTAATTTAAGGAAAGATTAATGGACTTGTGTTGTGTTGAGTGGAGAGTTTATTGCTGCTGAGATTTCTATACAAGGTTGAAATACAGAAGGGAAAAAAAGAAATCTCACTGCTTATCAGGCTTTGTGCAGATAACGCCAAATGATTGAATGGTTGACTGAATAGGCTGGTTGTTTGGACATATTTTTATAATAGCTTAAGGAAAAACCAAGCTATCTGACTTCCACCCCTTCACCCCTTGCTAGAATTAGAATTGTCAAAAAGATACTCAATACACACTTGGTTTTTAAAGAATTTAGTTAATTGAATTCAATGAACCAAAAACACTCAGTGAAAATCATCAACATTTATATGTAAAACAAAATCTGTTTTTTTGTCTGGCCTAAAGGGGATGTAGTGGGGGCCTAAAGGACTACAAATGAGTAAGAGGAAAAAAAAAACCTGCCATTCCTTTTCTTCACATGCAAGCTTTCTAAACTCTCAATTGGCAGTGTTCAGAAATTCATTACATGACAGTGAACGTATGGCAACTTGAAGAGTTTAAATTGAGTAACAAAGAAAACACTAGTACATCACACATAAAAAGCCTTGTCCAAACAACAGATCAGAAGCTGTACTTACAACCCAGGACTTTTAGCATACAGCGCTGTCTATTTTCAGAGACACTGCAAGGCCATTCTGGGGTTAGCATAGGAAGAATGAAGCCTTAGCATAAAAGCAGATAGATGGTTTCTATGCAGAAGTATGCCTAGCAGGGAGTAGATATTCAAGAAATGGTTGATTGGTGGAACAGGGAGGATAAAGGAGGGTAAAATACAGGAAAGAGTAGGTGGTAGCCTGATGCAGAAAAGGAAAACCTGATAGTTGTTCATATTGACTGGGAACAAACAACACTGAATAGTGACAGTAGCATGGAAAGCTAGACCGAAGAGCAATTCTCCATTGTCCAGGAAGAACTTCTATGTGTGTGAGTGTACAAACTCATCTCATTTATCCCTCCCATATGTGCTTGCATAGACATATAAATACACACCATGTGCACACAGGGTTACTTCATGTAGATTATAATAGATGATGATAGATAGATAGATAGATAGACAGATAGATAGATAGATGATAGATAGACATAATTTATATGCATATATGAAAAACACTAAGAAAGGCCTTGGCTAGAAACTCTAATATGACTATTCAGTCTTTAATATCAAGTTTCTCATTCCTGATGGACAATCCCTTGCTGGCTGATTGACTTTGGAAACTGAAAGGCCTTTCTCAAGGTGCAGCTATTTCTCAGATCAGGAGTTCTCATCAACACCTCTTTCTCAGTGTGTCAGAGTTGTCATGTAAATTTTTTCTGTATTGGGAGTGGCATTAGAATGGTGGACAGGAGATAAAAGAGGAAGAGAATAAAGATGATTAATAGAAAATGAGGGAAAGTGGAGGGCTGCCCATGAAGACATTCCTTGATTTCTCAGATCTGGCTGGGAGGCAGTAAAGAAGGATTCTGCAAGTTTGCTCATTGAAACTCAGTGTCTTCATTGTAACCCAAAAAATTAACATGACACAACTTCAAGCGTATTTTTAATAGCATCAAATTTTAATGTTGTGCAAAATTAAGGACTGCCATGAACTTGGTCACTGACAAATCATCCCAGTGATTATGGTAGGTATTTTGACCATGGTGTGTATTTAAAACTTTATTGAATTTATCTATAAATACATTTGAAATGATTATTGTTAAGTGAAGTAACACAGTCCCAGAAAATCAAACAACAAATGGTATCCCTCATCTGTGGATGCTGGCACCAATTACCTAGTTGTAAATATTTCTTGTGCAGGGCTCCTTGAGCTTTTGTCCAAATGTTTGGGAGTGATGCATATTGGAAAGAACAACAACAACAGAAAAGACTGCGTCAAAGAACTGACAAAATGGTGAACTTCTGCTCAAAACAGTCAAATTCTGCATGGAGAATTTTGAGAGAGACTGAGAAAAAGATGAAAAACATGTTTGGCAAAATGCATGAGCTCTGGTGATGTGGGGGGGTAGGAAGGGGGACATGGGTTTAGATTTGATTTGTAATGTAATCTTATATAAAATAAAATAAAATAAATGTCCAAAAAAGAAATGATTATTGGTCGGTTGATACTGCCTAGAGAATACGTATTGTTCATAGGGGCATGAAAGGAGGAAAACACTTAAATTGTCCAGAACACAACCTTTGCAGTTAAACATCAAGGTTTTCTGCTGTTGTTTTTCTGTTCTGCTGACTTTAGAAAATTTCATTAAACAATTTTTTTTGGTCTTTTCGAGACAGGGTCTCCCCATAGCCCCAGCTGTCCTGGAACTCACTCTGTAGACCAGGCTGGCTTTGAACTCACAATGATCCGCCTGCCTCTGCCTCCCTAGTGCTAGGATTAAAGGCGTCTGCCAACAATTTTAACAACAGTCAAATAAGTGAAAATAAATTCTCTGATGGAAAATGAAAAATTCATGACTTTAGTGCCCAGTACACCCAGTACTGTCAATCATATTGTTTGTTAGCACTTGATATCTTTGTACACCACACTCAGTGTGACCCCAGTCTAGGGTCCTTGTTATAAATAGTTACATTAAATAGCCTGCCTCATAGTGTCAAAGCCACCATGAATTAAATGCAATTTGGTTTTGGAGTTGATTTTTTTAATATTATTATTTGATAGTTTAGCAGAGCTTGTATAACATCAGCAAGAAAAATTGCTTAGAAGCTCAGAGTCTATCATAGCCTGTATCAACAGATGGGCTTTTAGAGCCAGTCAGATTGCAAGGCACATTCACATTATGTTGAATAATTTATTTAATTATATCCATACTTATTTCACACCTTAACTTGGTGAATCTCAAAATATTTCATGAAAACGTGGAGAATGAAGATACTCTCACTCCTCAAATAAATCAGATCCATTATAGAAAGTGTATTGCTGCTTTTCAATGCCAGGACTTGCTGCCTGGGCATATTTTTGTATGGGTGTGTATAACTCAAAACAGATATAAGTATACATTCCCTTCCCTGTGTGTTTATATTGTGGCCAGTCTAATGTGGAGCTTTTCTATGTTCGTTGAATCTTCTCCCTGGCTCCATCCCCCCACTCCCCTGCTTAGTGGGTCCACATGCAGGTATTTCCACAGGTGAAAAATATGAATCAATTCTCCTGTGTCTTCTGTCTCTGTCCCTCATATTCTTTTCTTAGCCATCTTCAGTGGTTGAAACTCTGCCTATACTTTATGAAATCATAGATGACCTGTGTTCTGTCTGAGAGCTTGGGGTTCAGTTTCAAATTTATTGGCATATACACTGTGTGATCTGACATTACTCTAAGCCGCACTGTTGTCTTGTGAGCATTGATAATGGTAGGAGAGTGTAACTCATAGCTCCAATGTAAGATTTTCTTATATTAATTCATTTAATGCATTGAACATAATACCTGTTACATGACAAGTCTTCAGTAATGTGAGCTGAGCTCTCGCCTCGCCATGGAGTGTTCTTCCTCCCCATCTACTCATCTCTTCCTCTCAAGTGGCTCACAGTGCTTTGCTTATAGGAAGCTGTTATGGAGCTGTGGTGTTTGATCCACTTTGTGTGCATGCTTTCTCCTGGGACCTGCTCCATCCCATGTGTCTTCCCTTTATACTCATATTAAGACTGTAGTCAGCCTGTATCTCTATCAGATGTATCCCAAGATGCCTTCAGCAAGTTTGATCTTTCCTTATGAGTCTATTCACCATGATTAGGATCACAACACAGAGCCAGAGCATCTGTTCTTGTGCTTCATTCCCAAGTTTAGATTATTTCTCGCCAAGGAGAGAACAGATAAGAAACCCTTATGGGAAATCCTAATGATCTCCCCAAAGGAAAAGAACTGTATATGAGATGCTTTCAACAACAGTACCAGCCATCATTATTGATTTCCTCTCTAGAGGTTGAGAAGTGGCCCGTCAACACTTGCTCTCCTAGTAATAATGAAGAAAAGTTTTGCCTGGATCAAGGTTGTCATTACTTCTAGTTTTCTAGCACTTTCAAATTATAAGTTCTTCTCAGAACTCTTGAGACTCATCAAGAATGAATGCTTAAGGGAAATAGACATTGGCCCTGTCGTGTTATACATGATCTGTCAGTTAGTCAGTCAGTCGGTCAGTCTCTATTAAATGCTAATATATGCTTTGTCCATCCTCTGTTCTACAAAATACCCATGGGTGAACTTGAGAGATCAAGATCATGGTAAAATTAAATGAATCCATGGATCTGACTCACCACGTTCCCCATGCTGTCTATAAAGAGTCACAGCTACTAGGGAATTTGATATTTGGACTGTCTGGCCTGGACTCACTGGACAAGACTGAGTTCACTGGGGAAGACTGATTTAGGATGAAGATTGATTTTGTGCTGTGTGCTGGTGCAGCAGAAACAAACACAGTAGCTTTACTCACTATCAAGGAAAACAACTCATCTCTCATCTTGTATTTTGCAAACACTGCATAGCAGTCTGCTTGTTCCCTGGACATGGGCCTTGGGAATTGATGCCTCCTTTCCCAGTTAAGTACTCAAACCCATTTTCCGAAGCTAAGTGGCAAAGAAAATAATTTTAAAGATGGGTGTTAGGAGGGGTTGCTTGATTGTGCTGAGAGCATTTGATTAAATAGATTTAAGAGCCACGGCCAAATTAACCAAGACTGGCACACTTTACCCAGTTTTCTTTCTCCTTTCTCAGACATGAAAATTGCTCAGACTTCAAGTTTAGTCTGTGTGAAAGCATTAAGTGTTTCAGAAATCAACATGTCTTATCAATCTATTGTGCTCTTGGGAAAAAATGTCAACTTGTGACATTATTTCCTCATGCTCTAGAAACCCAATAATACCTTTTTGTACATCAGGAGTATAAGCAAATTTCATTGAAAAGAGGTTCTTGTGACAAGTTCTCTGAAGAACATTACATTATTAACTTAGACATCTATACTTACAATATAGCTTTTCTAAGACAATTTTTTTGTTGGGATACAGGTGGTTATTTAAGACAATCAATTTACATAGAACAATTTATTCTTTTTTCATGCTGTTAAAGCAAATTGGTATGTAATTAGATTTATATACTGAATAATCTCATTTGCATATCCAATTAATTCTTCCTGTTTTAATTTGCTAGGGTTGAATTCACATTAGTAGTAAAAATAACACTTAAATTATCAGGGCCTCAAGTTTTCCTTTGCTGTAATTTGTTCAAGATGTTCCATTTAAAAATGGTCCCCAGCATTCTTTCCAAAATCTTCTGGGAATTTGTAAAATACTTTAACATGCCCTGAGCCAATTCTCTGTGTTCCTGATATATGGGGAAGTAGATGCTGAAAAGCTACTTCTTGCCTAATTATATAACACTGTTCAGAGCAAGAATAAGCCAGGATCAAAGATTCAACCTTTGACCTCTTTTCAAAGCTTAGCATATATTAAAACACAGAAAGAAATCCATAGCCCTTTTAATTGGCCCATTTATTTTCCTTGATACTTTTTTTGTGTTTTTTGAGTTCCTTATAGATTCTGGATGTTAAACCTCTGTCGGATGTGTTGCTGGTAAAGATTTTTGACCCACTCTGTGGGTTTTCTCTTCAGGGAAAGAGAGGAGGGAATGACATTTCTTCTAAAGATTTATATTTATTCTGAAGTTGTATCACCATGGGTCGTGATTTATCATAGTGGAACTGGAAGTCAATGGAAAACTGGGTGACAGTGATATTGCAACACAGGAGTATTTACTATTTATCGCTCTTGTAAACTTGGATGTGCAACAATGGAGGTAAAGAAAGTAATATATACCATCTAAATTTACCGTGATTTCAAATGGCACAACATAAGAAAATACAGTAATTTGATTGTATCCTGGGGCTCCACATCATGTAGATTTAACCAATGGTGAATCAAAACTAATCTTTATAATTTAGTCAGTATTGACATGCATAGTCTTTTTCATGATTTTAGCCCCAAACAATGCAGTAACTATCTGACATTTCCATTGCATAAGTTATTGTAACAAATCTAAGAATTATTTTTTTAATGATGTGATTTGATTATATACAAGTACCACCCCGTTTTCAGGAGGACTTGAACAACTTTATATTTTAGTACCTCAAAAGTAGTTGACCTTTAACTAACTCCAGACACTTATTGAGAAATTATACTGTAAAGATCTGACCATATTCAGCAACTGGGTCTGGTCATGAAGAAGCTAAAAATTAGTATTCAGATTATAAAATTCAGTATTTTCTAATGAATTTTTAATGCTGACCCTAGATCCAAATATTGGCTATTATATATGTTATATATATGGGGGGTGCCTCAGTTTCTTCATCTGATATCATTGAATGATAAAGTATACTTATTTCTTAAAACTGTGGTCAGAACAGGAATAGTTAGGACATGTTAAATATTTCGAATATTTATAAAGCACATAATAAGGTCTCAGTAAGTATTAGCTAAGGCTATCATTCTTTT
Source organism: Rhizomys pruinosus (assembly GCA_009823505.1). NCBI lineage: Eukaryota > Metazoa > Chordata > Mammalia > Rodentia > Spalacidae > Rhizomys > Rhizomys pruinosus. The sequence goes on along the minus strand of VZQC01005157.1, from coordinate 1,628,751 downwards.
GTTGTTTTTCTAGTTGGATCCTATATATTGCAGACTAGCCTCAAATTAGCTATGTAGCCATTTAAGATCTTGAACATCTAACATTCCTGCATCCATTTTTAAAGTTCTGGGAAAGTCACCACATCCAGTTTATGAAGTGCTAGGGATGTAACCTAGGGCTTCCTCTTTGCTCCAACCCTCTCACTGTTATCTTTCAAGAACTTGTGCATTTAGCAGTTTCTTTGTCGGGATCTATTTCTGGGTACCTCAGTTTGCTAAAGTTGCCACAGTAAAGTAGCATAAGCTTCATGGTTTTGACAACAGTTATTTATTTTTCTCACAGCTCAAGAGGCTGCAAGTCCCAAATTCAAGGTATCAGCCTTTTGAGTTTCTTATAAGATTTCTCTCTGTGGCTTGGAGTTGGCCACGGTTCACTCTGTCCTCATCTGACCTTTCCTCTGCTTGTGTGTGTCTAAGTTTCTTCTTATTATTAAAGACACCAGTGAGATGAGATTAGGACCAGCCTGAGGGTCTCACTTTATATAATTACCCTTTTTAAAGGTTCTAACTACAAGCACATATTCTAAAGTTATGGGAGTTAGTGCTCTAGTACATGGATTTTGGTTTGGGAACATGATTCAATACATAACACAAGATATCCTGAAGCTCAGAGTTCATAACTGATGCCAAAATGGAAGCATGCCTATTTTACTAGATCATTCAAAAGCATATGTCATCCATGTGGTTTGTCAAAAAATTGTCACCCTGTTTTCTGTGACTACAGCCTATGATTTTTCACCCCTCGTATTTTTTTTAATTTTATTTATTTTTGTATGTGTATGAATGTACTGTCTGCATGTAGGTTTGTGCACCCGTGTCATGCAATGCCGCAGAGGTCAGAAGAGGGTCTTGGATTCCCCTGGAACTGGAGTTCTCCTGGAATTGGAATTACAGATGGTTCTCAGCTGCCATGTGGGTGCTGGGGATCAAACCCAGGTCCTCTGCAAGAGCAGTCGGTGCTCTTAACCGCTAGGCTAGGCTATCTCTCCAGCCCCCCCACCCCTCATATTTTTAAGCTGTGTGTTAAGGTCTATATAGTAGAAAAGCCATGATTTTATGGTCTAAAGAACTTGAATCATAATAAGGATTGTCACTTATACAAAGTTGCACACATGCATTGCATGATTCAGGCAATTCTTTTTCCCTCTATCAAATCTACTTATCTGTGAAAGGGAACACACATTCTCACAAACAGAATTAAACTAAGCTAGTAGAGGGGAAATAATTTTGCAAATTCTAAGTTGTGATAAACATACCATCTGTCACTGATACTGAAGGGGTGCTCCTGATTCCCTTTTCTATTTTATTATTACTCTTAGTTTATAGTTGTTAATATTAAATGGCTTCAGTGGTCACTTTAGGAAAGACATTAACTTTGTTGTTAAAGCAGTGAGTTCCCAATTAGATACTTGGGTATTTTTCATCCTATATTTTAGAGAAGCTGTAATTTGCAGTTGACACACAAATTACTATGCCTTGTTGCACAGGCTCCCTGGACATCACTGAGAGTATGACAACTGTAGAGCAAATGCCTCAGAGATTTCCCTTGTTCAAAATGCCACTTTGCCTTGGGAACCAGTGCTAAACATTATGTTAATGTCACTTGCTTTATTGGGCTGCTGGTACCCTATGTGTAACTTTAAAATGTCTACAGATACTTGCAGATCTTAACCACCTCCATCAGCATTGTAGGACAAGGAATGATCAGAGCACCCTGGGAAAGGTCTGAGGATCTGAAATAACATCTCATTCCTTTGTAGTCCTACTATAAAATAAGAGAGAACATGTACTTTGGGAAATAATGGTGCTCCCACTTTTTGTTAATAGACATTGTTGGGCCAAGTTTACAAATCAGAAAAATTATTCCATTCTTTTCCTTTATTATATCTTCTAATATATGGAGGCTCTAATAGGAAAAAAAATACTCCAGAGTAGGCACTAATAGCCTATATAAATATTCTACCCTTTCACCTACATCTCCCAGGTCACCTCCTCTGATCTGAGATCAGATGCTTTCTGATTCATTTTTGCTGCCTATAGTAACATTGTATCTCCAATGTGATGTCCTCTATAATGACTTTATGACCTCTATATCCCTAAATAAGATTTATTTTCCAACTCCATCTTTACATCGTTTTAGCCACACAGTTCTATCACGTTTCTATAGAACCTACAAAACAAACACCCTTTCCTCCCAAAATGGCATCCTCCTCCCAAAATGGCATCCTCTCACCCTACATCTTGGGTATTATACTGAAAGAAATCCTGTCCCATTTTCTGATTTTGTAGCCTGACTCAAACCACCAAGAAAGTTGAGAGCCGTCAAAGGGAAACAATTAATCTCAGTACATATGTAAATAAAAACAATGTCTAGGACGTACCTATAATATATTGGTTATGGAAAATGTGTTCTAATAAGATGGCCCCTGTCCTCTCTAGTCTAGTAATCTAAATGAGCATTCCTCCTACATGCATTAAGTGTTGTACAGATCAAACACACACACACACACACACACACACACACACACACACACATAAAGACTGCTATGTAGCTCTGTGAAGTGTAGATCCAGTTAAATCCAACAATGTGTAGGTCCATGAGAGAAAAGAGAGAAAGGCTTCCTGGACATGTGCTGGTGTCTGTACACAAAGGAATTAAGAGCAGCTTACCGAAGAGTGGAATGTCCTATCTCATAGCAGAAAGCAAAGTAGAGCAGCTCTTGGTAGAATTTATGACTGCGGATGGTAGTTGTTCATGGTGGGGACTGCATCTCTCACATGGAAATTTGTGTTCTTTTCAAGTGTGCTTCCAAAACCACACACTTAGCATCTTACCACTGTAGTGTCCACTGTCTGAGTTCCTTGGCAATTTTCTTTACAACATATAGTTTACCCCTCTGACTAGTTCTAATAAACCCTTGTCCTTTGAAGCTTTATTTCATTTTTGGCAACACTTAAGCTTTCTATTATTAGAAAAATGTTCTAAGCCAAGTCACAGTAAAGGTTGGGACTCTTGCTGGGCAAAACTTTTTTGGTGGAAAATTAATTGTGACTATAAATTAATGAAGCTAATTTTCTTATGTGGGTCATAAATCAGCTTTCTGTAGTGTTTTTAAAGAGGAGTTTAAAATTTCAGTGAAGTAATGCATAGGAGAGCTTTTTTAAAAGCTATAAATCACTCTATAAAAGTAAAGACTTTTGAATTTTTAGTAATTATTGAATTATGTTCCACAACTGCTTTAAGGCTCAATAAATATGTTCTAAATTATCCTTTTAAGTGCTAAATTAAATTTTAATAATTATTCATTTGCTGATATCTATTAGTAAATGGGTAATTGACATCCTTTCAATATTCAGATTATAGGTCCATGGGAAAATAACAAGAGAATTGTAAAGTGAGGGAAATGAATCTCAGGAAGGAGAAAGTTGATAACATGAATTTATAAGGATAATAATCGATCTATCAAAGAATAACCTTCCAACATACTGAACCTTGTTTATTTTACTCATGTTTGTCTAGTGATTTTAACCTAAGATATTTTTTTTCTCCTGCTTCCTCTGCCTTCAACCACCTTCAGTTTGTCTCCTTCTCCTTCAATTGCATCTATCTTTTAGGATTGGAACAAGAATAAGGCAGATTTCACTCTCCTTTGCTTCCCTACTTCCCTACCTCCCTTCAGTGACTAGTTGAAAATGATGCACATATAATGGACATTAGGTGAACAGACTTGTGATTATTTTGCAGTTTGTTTTCATAAGGACCAAAAATGACCAGATCCTCTGTATCAAGTCCGGTTGAGGTTTTGATGTATGTGTTTTTGAGTTATAAGTGGTTCCAAAGGGCCAACTAGAAGCTAGAAAACCAGAAGTTTGGGAATATAGTCCATAACAGGGAATGAAAGTTTGAGGTTGTTGGTTTGTTGTTTTTAGTTTTGTTTTTGTTTTGTTGCCCTTGGTAGTTGAAATGAACCTTATGATAGGATTTGTGTTTTCTAATTTACTCAGTGCCTCTTCTCCTTCTTCAAAGCAATTGTTCTGCATCCCTTCAGGGATTGATAAGCTTTCTCCTCTTCTTCTACAGCTCCAAAGCTGAGCTACTGGAATCCAGATGGGATTTAGAAGAGGATTGAAAATAGATCTCTTTACCACCTTCATTCAAGTGTTCCTGGCAATGCCAGAATTCTCCTTTATTATTGAGAGTATTTTCTAAGAAAACCCTCTCAAAATCAGAAACCTTTTAAACCATATAAGTTGCAAATTCCTAGCATGGAAGTTTATCATTTCACTACTGTGTTGTTTTAATAATCATATTGTTTATCACTGTGAATCTGCAATGTGCTTCAAAATCACAAATATATCCCATTTTACCATATTTTCTTATGTACCCTGTATCTGCTTCTTCTAAAAGACTTAACAATGCCTTTCTAGGGGCTGGAGAGATAGCCTAGCAGTTAAGAGCACCGACTGATCTTGCAAAGGACCGGGGTTTGATCCCCAGCACCCACATGGCGGCTGAGAACCGTCTGTAACTCCAGTTCCAGAAGAACTCCAGCTCCAGGGGAATCTGACACCCCCTCTGACCTCCGTGGCATTGCACGACATGGGTGCACAAACCTACATGCAGACATTACATTCATACACATAAAAATAAATAAATAAATAAATAAATAAATAAATAAATAAATAAATAATTTTAAAAATGTTAAAAAATAAAAATAAATAAATAAATAAAAATAATTATAAAAAATAATAATGCCTTTTAGAAAGGCATTCTAGAACATGAGAAATGAAAGCAATAACTACATCAAGGTTGTTAACTCTGAGAATAAACCGATGTGTGGTTACTCTTTCTCAAACTTGGCATATCATAAGCATTAAACACTATCCTATGGCCTATATTTGAAGTATGTAACTTCGTTTAAGAAAGAAAAAGAATATTTGTGAAAAGAATGTAGGATTAATTATAGGATCATATATGTGATCCCTTTGGGGACTTTTTCCTGACAGTCTTTTCCAACCTTAAAAATCCCCAAACAAGACACATAGATTTAAGTTAGTATCTGCAGGCTTGTGTAAGTTCTGGCTCATAAGAATTTCTTTGCCTCTCCATATCCGCTGCATAGTGCTGATTCTTGTACCCCAGCTAAGCAGTAATTTGATTCAAGTTAAATTTTACATGGAGCCAGGCATTCTAGAACATTGGAAATTAAAGTAGTATCTCATAAATTAGATACATTTTAGGAAATGTATTTACTTCACTGAAGAAATTCTTAGTCTATACAAGGTGGAAAAGTTGCACATGATCTGTTACATTCTGAAAAGCCACACCCCACAAGTAACATAATCCTGATATCATAAATAATTTAGAAAATTTTTGTTTGATTTCTCCCTCTCCTCATTGTGTCACAAAAGCCTCTTGCCTCTTGAATCATTAACTCTGAGGAGAGTTCAGCAATGCTATGGAGACTCACAGCTATAGCTACAAAGCAAAATCCTGCCTGGTAAAGGATTTTTGTATACTGTTACATCACTCAGTGTGTGCATCAGTCTTTCTATTTTTCATCATTTTTAATGACAAGCTTTCTTCTTGGTCTCTGTACCCTTCCTCTTTGTCAGAATGAGACTGATAGTGGAAGTTTCTCTAATGTTCTCATAAAAGTTGGGTTGAGGGTATTGGCTCTGGTTTAATGGATCTCAGAGACACCTCATATTAATCCACTGGTCAGCCTCCTCTCTATTTTAGTTTCCAGCTTTGACTCTATTGCAGCATGGAAGGCAATACCTAAGGGTTGGCCATGCCAGGTATGTGCTGTTCTCAAACTAAGCCATTGGTTCTACTAAAGGAATAATAACATACTAGAATATAATGTAGGGGGAAAAGGTAAGGGAATCTCTGAGAGATATTTAAAAGTATGGAACCTGAGTATTTTGGCATCAAGTAATCTAATGCCTCTTTGTGCTAGGAGTAGTTCGTGAAGCACGTGTATCTATCACTGTGCTATAACTAACATTATTTTGACCCTAGAATTCATTTGGATTATTAACATTCAAATACTTGCATGTCCATCACATGGAAAAAGACTGGCTTCTTTGCACCAGCAACATAAATTAATGGTTAAAATAGAAGGAACACTCCAAACCAAATTTGGGGCTTGCTTTCTGACAACTAAAGCAATATCAAAAATAGAATGAACTTTCAAGAATAAAGAAAGTAAGACTATATTACCATAAGGATATAAAAGTTGTGATCATATTTGACCCAAAAAATGTTGAAAAGTGGAACCTTGGATTCCATATAATTTTAGCAGCATTTGGAATATAAAGTATGTGATAAGCAAGGTCAGATGCATTCTATTTTGGCGCATGAAAGTTGATAAGAACATATATAATATTTTAAGAGAGAAAAATCATTGCAAAGTCTGAGGAAATTAGGATCAATTTAAATGGGTACAAAAGCAACTTAATGCACATGACTTACATTAGCCATTTTGAAAAGTATTATCAGTTTAATTCTAGATTTGTTTGTCCGGAAATATCATCAAATCTCCTGGATGGTTCTTTATGTACAGTTATAGTCAAAGACCTGTTTATATGACTGATAAATATCTTTCACCCAGTGTGTTTCAGTTATGAAGCCAGCCACTATATTTCTTCTTCATCTGAATCTCAAATTCTAGTACAAAGACTACAACGTTGTATGGACTAAACACTTGTTAAATAAATTAATGAAGTGATACATTTTGAAAATTTGCTCTGATAAATTACTGGAGGGAGGTCAAATCTCAGAAGATAGATGTTGGCTAATAAATGCTTTAAATTTGCATCTAGTAGCACTTAATTTACAAAAATCTCTTCTTTAGATCTGCATAGCTTAGCAACAGCTAAAGCTGACTGGCAATATATAAAATACATCTCTACCCATTCGGGTAGTCTACTGACAATGTATCAGCTATTTAGTTTGCCTCAGAGTTCAGGAAAATGGTTCATTGGGAATTCTATTCAGATATTTCCAAATTCAAATGATTAAGCTCCTTGAAAAACCTATACAGGATACAAAATAGTTTAAGAGTACAATAGTGGTTTAATGTGATCTGGACCATTTCACGCATTTCAACTTGATGATGAAAATAAATAATGTAATATACAGCCAACTGCTACAGCTTAGAAAATTGTTAAAGCCTGAAAATAAATATGTAGGTTAATGTCATGAACTGCTTGACCAGACAAGCATATTTTCTGATTCTGGGGGCAAATTTGTATCTGTAAAATTTCTTGTATGTCAGAAAACTATGTGAAAATGACCTCTACCTTTGAAACACTTATTGAAAACCTATTTTTTTTTATTTCTGTATGTGTATGAATGTACTGTCTGCATGCAAGTTTGTGCACCCATGTCATGCAATGCCGCGGAGGTCAGAAGAGGGTCTCGGATTCCCCTGGAGCTGGAGTTCTCCTGGAACTGGAGATTGAAAACCTATTTTTAAACCAAATACACAAGCCAAGATAATATAGGGTATTTGATAATAAACATTAGAGAAATCTATAACATGAAGCTTTTTATTATAGGTTTATTACATCAAACTCTCCAGTGGGTAATGGAACTTGTAAACATACTCTCATGTAAGAGTTTCCTTCCGGACATTTTATTCATGCTGAAGTAAGCACTGCACACTTATTTGCTGTCAGGGTACATTGAATTTAAGATTAGTATTTATTTTGGTTCTAAGGAGGTTTTGCTTTTGCGAATTGAAATTTGGATCAGCTGCATAAAAACAAGTTGGGAGTACAGGGAGCACAGCAAGTAAATTAGTTTTTTCTTCCCAAATATGCACTCTGTAAATCTATGATATTTGGATAGCACAGAGTGCATATGTGGAGTTCCTCAAATGAGTGAGTCATGCATCAGATGTGTGTATTTATGGTTCTGTGGTTTGGGTGGAGAGATGTTCAAAATGTCATGCTGTGGTAGCTGGTTTCTAATTCAGAGAGTTCTAGAACAACAAAACCAAGATATTTTTAAAAAGAAAATATCAAAACCACTTGTCAGCGATTTTATTAATTTTAGGGTAGCATATGGAGTAAAACTGCCAAACTTCAGCCACATTATATATCCCATAAATAGAAAAGAATATTGTCAAATTATTCCAGCTTATTCTCACACTTGAACAGAGTATATCAACTATAACTGAACTGAGGAGAAGGATTTGCCTACAGAATCACAGTAGTAACAATGGTAAGGTGATATATTACTGATAGAATGGGTGCTATGCTGAATTCTAGAAGTGTTACCTCATTTAAATCTGTAAGTCCCATGAATATGAAGGCGGGTACTGTTGATGCTCTAATTTTAAAGAAGAGAGAAAACAAACTAAGAGGACAAGATCATTTACTGAGGGTCATATAGGTACCTTCAGAGTCTGCTCCATGGATGTGTTGGGTCATTAGTGTTTGATCTCACTTCATATTTATAGCATCCTTTTTTTTTCTTAAATTCTAAAGCTGTGAAACATTGGTACCATTTCTTGCAGATGTTTACAGCAGATGATATTGAATATAATCTTAACTCATAATCTGAGAAGTGAGTGGAATTACTCAGACATGATGTGAAGGAACTGAGACACAAAGAAGTGGAATGAAGTGCTTTACTTCCTGCTGATGTTTGTTCACCTCAGCACCACATTGTCTCTACCTTCTCAGTGGTCTCAGATTTGAATCCAGATTAGGATTAATGGCACATCACACATCCATCAGAACAAATACTTACTTGAAAAGTATTTGAATTATGTCGACACAAAACTAATATGCAGGTCTCGATAATTCTATTTGGTTTCAAAATACAGTGATACCAGAGAGAACTTTTCTGTTAAAAGGAAACATATTCTTTATGTCATTTGAGTCTCTTCTTTGGAAAATAAAATTCCATGACAACTGTGTTATCAATAGGAGCACAGGGTACATCTATAGGCTCTCACAGGTCCGACCATACCTAACCTGTAACAAAACCACTCTTCTCAACTTCCATAACGACAAATGACCACAGCGTTATAGTAATGTTCACATTCTTCCTTTCTTTTTTATTTAAAAATTTTTTTTATTATTTATCTTTGTATGTGTATGAATGTACTGTCTGCATGCAGGTCTGTGCACCTGCATCGTGCAATGCCGCGGAGGTCAGAAGAGGGTCTCGGATTCCCCTGGAACTGGAGTTCTCCTGGAATTGGAGTTACAGATGGTTCTTAGCTGCCATGTGGGTGCTGGGGATCGAACCCGGGTCCTCTGTAAGAGCGTCGGTGCTCTTAACCGCTAGGCTATCTCTCCAGTCCCACATTCTTCCTTTCTTATGATTAATCACTCTCCCCTTGTTTGATGTGACTTCCAAAATACAAAGTGGTCATCCCAAGACCATGGGCATTCTTTTCTTTTTGAATCCTCTACAGTTTCTGATAGTATCTAGTGTAGATTTGACATGAACAAACTCTTGATTGCTTTCCCTTAGATAGGAAGACATATGGATTCATCCTTGATTGCATAGTCTTTGGGAAAGACATTAAACATGGCAGCATGTCAATTTCAAGAATGCTACTCTAGTTCACAGATGCAGAGCTGGGGATCTAGTCATGGATGGTCTGAACAATTGATTTCTCAACTGTAGCATGCACATGAAATCTTATTTCTGTTTGTCATTTATTGGATTTTAAAATAAACCATAATAGTTTGAGCAAGTCAGTGGGCTTTGTAAAATCTCAATTTCTTCATAGCCAGAGACATTTACATTTCTTTCCAGGCTTTTCTCTGGATGGGAACATTCTATCTGAGGAATGGCCCCCAGTTCAATTGAAAGCATGCAACAGCTTGAAAACCATAAAGCCAGACCACTTGCAGACTTTCCAAGGTCTAATAGATAGCATATAAATGATAACAAAAGTCCAGTTTTACACTCTAAACATTTCTTTAAAAAGAAATAGAGTCATAAGTCTACATGGACTTAGGTAGGAAAGATGTGTTAATATTGAGGGCGGTGAATTCAGTCCTACAGTGACATCAAACAAGTGTTTCATGTGCAGAGATAAAGCTGCAAACTATATAAAATAAACAGCATGCGTTCGCCTTAGAGATTCAGGACATTTTACTCTAGATAAATTTGATCTGCTTTATAAGAATCTAGTGTAATATTGTCTGGTCGAGAAGTTCCGTTATAGGCCTACTTTAATCCTGCCATTAATTGGCATATGTCCAGGCAATTAAATCTATGGAATCTAGGACATTAACAGGGTAATTTTTAAAGCCCTGAAGTCAAGGGGGCTGGAGAGATGGCCTAGCAGTTAAGAGCTCTTGTAGAGGACCCGGGTTTAATCCCCAGTACCCATATGGTGGCTGAAAACCATCTTTAACTCCAGTTCCAGGGGATCTGATAGCCTCTTCAGGCCTCTGTGGATGCTACACTCCCATGTGCAACTCCACACACCCATATATACATATTAAAAATAAACTATTTTTTTTTGTCTTTTTGAGACAGGGTCTCCCTGTAGCTCTGGCTGTCCTGGAACTCACTCTGTAGATGAGGCTGGCCTGGAACTCACAGAGATCTGCATGCCTCTGCCTCCCAAGTGCTCGGATTAAAGGCGTGCACCACCACGCCCGGCATTTATTTCTGTATGTGTATCAATGTACTGTCTGCATGCAAGTTTGTGCACCCGTGTCATGCAATACCACAGAGGTCAGAAGAGGGTGTCGGATTCCCCTGGAACTGCAGTTCTCCTGGAATTGGAGTTTCAGATGGTTCTCAGCCACCATGTGGGTGCTGGTGATCGAACCCGGGTCCTCTGTAAGAGCAGTCAGCGCTCTTAACTGCTAGGCCATCTCTCCAGCCCCTAAACTATTTTTAAATGGCTTAGTTCAATCCTGTGTTTGGAAGAAGGAACTCCAGGCTAAAGTGATAAAGTATCTAAAAGTCATCACAATCAGGATACTTTTCATTGTTCTTCCTACTAATAATTATAGCATATAATTTATTGAATACTTCCAACAGTCTGAAGCTGTTCATGTGTTTTGATCCTGTAACTTGGAAGACCAAGATACAGGGTGTGGTGGTTTAAGTGAGAATGTCCCCCCATAGGCTTTAAGTATTCAGACGTTTCATCTCCAGTTGGTGGCACTGTTCTTGGAGGGCTTAGAAGGTGTGGCCATGCTGGAGGAAGTACGTTATTGGGGGCAGGCTTAGAGAGTTTAACAAGCCTTACAGTCTCCAGTTGCTCTCTCTCTGCTTCCTGTGCTCACTGCGAAATGTGACCCTCGGCTTGCTGCTCCAGCCCCAGCCATCACGCTTCCTGCCACAATGGACTCTGATTCCCTGGAACCATCAATCATAAGCTCAAATAAACTCTTCCTTTTGTAAGTTCCCTTGCTTATGGCATTTTATCACCGCAACAGAAAAGTGACTAATACAGTTGTTTGGTACCAGTGAGTAGGCTACTGGCTGTGAAGAACCTGACCATGTAGATGTTTGGAGAAATGTGGAAGACTTTGGAACTTTGGGCTAGAAAAGCTGTTGACTACTGTAAGCAGAGCTTAAGAGGCCATTCTAGTGGAAGCCTGGAAGAAAGCATTGCTGCAAAAAATGTAGTTCCAGAGGAAAATAAAGACTTAGGCAGCAACTGGGATATTTTGATAAAGAGTCTGGCAGCAGTTTGCCCACAGCCCAAATTGAAAAGCAATGGACTAATGTCTTTGGTGGAGGATATTTCAAGACAGCCTAATGTAGAGATGGTGGCATGGCTGTTAATGGTGAATATTGTACAGATCTACAGTGAAGAAGAGCAGATGGGGCAGAAAGAAATGCAGAATGTACAGTTTGGATCTGAAAACTGCACTAGGAAGATTAAAGGTGGGGCCAAGGCATGTGAAGGAGATGTTCCTTTTGATAAGGAGACTACAGTGATTAAGGAGAGGCCTAGCTATTTACAAGTAAACAATGAAAAAGTGACATTAAAGTGATTAAGGAGAGGCCTCCAGATTTACAAGTAAACAACAGAATCAGTACCTTCAGGGCAAGACCACACCCAGCTAAACCGCCAATGTTTGAAAGGAAAATACTGAAAGTGTTTTCTACTCCAACAAGTCCAGGGCAGAGAAAATTTGCAAATGTGGTTAAAGTAGGAGAAAGTCCATCCTGAACTTGCAGCCAAATTCAGCAATTTCATTCATGTGGTGCTGGCTTTAGAGGCACGAAGGATGCAAGAGTGAAGGGGTCATCTGTTTTTCCTCCACGGTTTCAGAGAGCCACAGAGGCCAGGGAGAGTGCAGCAGGGGCATCCCTGAATAAAGAAGGCCCTGATAGGCCATTACGTGAAGCTGTGAATGTGAAGCCTGGTTGGCAGCGGAGACCCCAAGAAGATATTCGAGATGCCAGACCTGTGAGATATTTGCCAAGGAGAGCTGCATACAGGGAGTGGTAGTGCCAGCCTAAGAAAGAGATGTACGTTGCACACAATCCTGGAAGAGCTGAGCCATCTAAGCCCTTTGGAAGTCCAGTCCCAGAAGTCACACATGGAGCTACTGGCCTTGGTGTTTGCCCTGCTGGTTTTCAGTCATGTTTTGGTCCAGGATTTCCTCACTATGCCTCTATTCCTCCCTTTTGGAATGGGAATGTGTATTCAGTTACACTGTACGTTGGAAGTTTGTAATTTGTCATTTGATTTTACAGGAGCTTACAGTTTAGGAGATTGGCCTGAGTCTCAGAAGAGACTTTGGACTGTAGACTTTTGAATGGCATTGAAACTGGTAAAGACTATGGGGACTTTTAAGGTTGGACTAAATGCATTCTGCATTTTATATGGTCAGGAGTCTAAGGGGGCCAGGGAGTGGAATGTGGTGGTTTAAATGAGAGTGTCCACCCATAGGCTTTAATTATTCAGACATTTTGTTTCCAGTTGGTGGCACTGTTCTTGGAGGTCTTAGAAGGTGTGGCTATGCTGGAGGAAGTACATCATTGGGGGCACGCTTAGTGAGTTTAACCAGCTTTGCTGTCTCCAGTTGCTCTCTCTTCTTCCTGTGCTCATTGCGAGATGTGACCCTGCCTTGCTGCTCCAGCCCCAGCCCCAGCCACCACGCTTCCTGCCACAATGGATTCTGATTCCCTGGAACCATCAATCATAAGCTCAAATAAACTCTTCCTTTTATAAGTTCCTTTGGTCTTGGTGTTTTATCACAGCAACAGAAAAGTGACTAATACACAGGGTGAATTAAATAATTTTCAAATCCGTTACACTGACTACCATACTATTCCTTTTTTTTAATGTGTATGAATGTACTGTCTCTATGTAGGTCTGAGCACCCATGTCACGCAATGCTGCGGAGATCAGAAGAGGGCGTCGGATTCCCCTGGAACTGGAGTTCTCCTGGAATTGGAGTTATGGATGGCTCTCGGCCACCTTGTGGGTGCTGGGGATCAGACCCAGGTCCTCTGTAAGAGCAGTCGATGCTCTTAACCGCTAGGCCATCTCTCCAGTCTTACCATACTATTCATTAGCTAAGCCAGAACAGCTGCAGTTTCACCGACTCATTCTTATCATAAAACAACAGGAATATGCCAAGTATGATTTTAATCATCCACAATCACAAGTTCTCCTCCTAAATGTGTGCTCATAGCAGAGAAACACTCCAAATAGGCAGCCCTGAGAGGAAGTTTGCAGTGCAAAGATTCCAGGAACTCATCAACCCCTGAAAAATTTTTTATAATTTTTTAAATTTTATTTATTTTCATATTTGTTGCATCTAGGTTTGTGCACCCATGTCGTGCAGTGCTGGGGAGGTCAGAAGAGGGTGTCAGATTCCCCTGGAACTAGAGTTAAAGACAGCTCTCAGCCACCATATGAGTGCTGGGGATCAAACCTGGGTCCTCTGCAAGAGCAGTCAGCACTCTTAACCGCTAGGCCATCTCTCCAGCTCTAACCCCTGAATATTTAAGTGGAATCTGTGATGTATACATCTAGAGGTGAAATAAAACATTTTTCAGAGTATCTTTGGAAGAATTTTGCAAAATTTTTTACAGTCCAGGTCAGCTTTTTGCTCTGTGGATCATTTGCTTTAAAAAAATAAAATAAAATACTCTTTGTGGGACCCTTGTCTGTTGCTCACATAATTTCTAGAGTATGGGGTGAGAGTCTGCATCATCTTCATCTTGTTGGTGCTCATATTCATAGGTAAGATTTGAGTGTACATATAATAAACATGCCACTGGGATGGAGAGATGGCCTAGCAGTTAAGAGCACCAACTGCTTTGGCAGAGGACCCGGGTTCGATCCCCAGAACCCACATGGGGGCTGAGAACCATCTGTAACTCCAATTCGAGGAGAACCCCAGTTCCAGGGGAATCCAATACCCTCTTCTGACCTCCGCAGCATTGCATGACACGGGTGCACCAACCTACATGCAGACAGTACACTCATACACATAAAAAATAATAAATTTAAAAATTTTTTTAAATATATTTGTATCTGCTGATTGTTGATGAGTAGTGCTGACTGCTGTCATGGGGAATTTCTAAATTCTAAAGGTTAATATGCTAAGCTTTATTCTCAATGATGTAAGAGTCAGTGGAGGAAAGTAGTGGCAACAGTAGTCTATGCAGGGACTCAGGGCATGTACTTTTCAAGATATCTTGGATATAGACATCCAATCACTAAATAGGCAGAGAGAAAAGAGAAAGACACATTGTACAGGGGCTTCTAAGGTCTGTCCCTGAGAAGATGCTTCAGCATTATTCATGGTCCAGTGATTGTTGTTCTTCCTCATTACTATATCTAATTAACAAAAATTGGGAAATATGATCAATCTTTCCAAGAAAAAGGGAAACATTGGATAACCAAATCAGTAGTCTCTGCCTTGATGAACAATGTGAATGTAAGCTCAGAAGAATAGGCATTCCAGATAGAGGAAATAAATTATCCAGTAACATACATCAAGAGCAGGCATGATGCTAACAACAATTGTAACAAGCTGGGCATGGTTTGAGTACAGACAGTTGTGCACAATGATAGTAGGTGAGATGGGTTAGAGAAATAAAGACCCAAGGTCCTTGGGGCTTTCTGTACTATGCAGAGGAACTTGGATTTTATTTTTGCAATGATGGTGAATTGTTGAAGAATATAAAAATGTGCTGAAGTGGAATCTAAGGAAGGAGTTTAGAGGCTAGGGGCATGGAGTAGTTATAATCAGTAAACTAATGAGTAATTTATTTAATGGGTTAGAATTTAAAAAAAAAAGGCCAGGTGTGGTGGTGTAGACTTGCAGACTTTTAATCCTAGCACTTGGGAGGCAGAGGCAGGCTGATCTCTGTGAGTTCAAGCCCAGCCTGGTCTACAGAGTGAGCTCCAGACCAGCTGGGGCTACAGGGAGAATCTGTCTCAAAAAGAACAACAACAACTGTATTAATCACTTTTCTGTTGCTATGATAAAACACCATGACCAAGGAACTTATAAAAGGAAGAATTTATTTGAGCTTACGATGGATGGTTCCAGGGAATTAGAGTCCATTGTGGTGGGAGGTGTGGCGGCTGGTGCTGGAGCGGCAGGCTGAGGGTCACATCTTGCAAAGAGCATAGGAAACAGAGAGAGGGTGACTGTAGACCACGAGGCTTGTTAAGCTCACTAAGCCTGCCCCCAGTGACACACTTCCTCCAGCATGGCCACACACCCCAAGAACTCCAAAAACAGCGCCACCAACTGGTGACAAACATCTGAATAACTAGAGCCTATGGAGGACACTCATTCAAACCACCACATTCCACTCCCTGGCCCCCATAGGCTCCTGACCATATAAAATGCAAAATGCATTTAGTACAACCTTAAAAGTCCCACAGTCTTTACCAGTCTCAATGCCACTCAAAAATCCACAGTCCAAGGTCTCTTCTGAGACTCAGGCCAATCTCTTAACTGTAAGCTCCTGTAAAATCAAAAGGCAAATTACAAACTCCCAACATACAGTGGAACTGAATACACATTTCCATTCCAAAAGGGAGGAATAGAGGCATAGTGAGGAAACACTGGACCAAAACAAGACCGAAAACCAGCAGGGCAAACACCACGTCCAGTAGCTCCACATGCAACTTCTGGGACTTGACTTCCAAAGGGCTTAGATGGCTCAGCTCTTCCAGCTTTGCTTGCAACATACATCTCTTTCTTAGACTGGTACCACTCCCTGTATGCAGCTCTCCTTGGCAAATATCTCACAGGTCTGGCATCTCGAAAGTCTTCTTGGGGCCTCTGCTACCAACCAGGCTTCACATTCACAGCTTCACACAATGACATATCAGGGTCTTCTTTATTCAGGGACACCCCTGCAGCACTCTGCCTGACTTTGGCAGCTCTCTGAAACCATAGAGGAAGAACTGATGACCCCTTCACTCTTGCAAACTTCATGCCTCTACAGCCAGCTCCACGTGAATGAAATTGCCAAATCTGGCTGGAAGTTCGGGATGGAATCTCTCCTACTTTAACCACATTTGCAATTTTTCTCTGCCCTGGATTTGTAGGAGGATTAGCTGTGTGTGGTCTTGCCCTGAAGGTACTGATTCTTTTGTTTACTTGTAAATCTCCAGGCCTCTCCTTAATCACTTTAGTCTCCTAATGAAAGGGAGCCTCTCCTTCACATGCCTAGGCCACACATTTTACTTACAGCCTATGGGGGACACTCATTCAAACCACCAAAACAACAACAAAAAAAAAACAGGCAGGGGTGGTGATGAATACCTTTAATACCATCACTTGGGAGGCAGAGACAGGTGGATCTCTGTGAGTTCAAGGCCAGCCTGGTCTGCCTAATAAATTCCAGGCCAGCTGGGGCTACATGGAGACCCCTTTGTTCTCAGAAAAAAAAAAAAAAAAAAAAAACGTAGGTAAATTGTTTTTGTTTTGGGAACCCATTGAATGTGGTTAGTGGAAGTCAGAACTATCTACTGGGCATGTCTGAGTAGTTAGGTATGGGTCAGATTGATTAGGAACAAAAGAAATTTTTAATTATTTTTAATTTATTATTTTTATGTGTATGAGTGTACTGTCTGCATGTGGATTGGTGCACCCATGTTGTGTAATGCCACGGAGGTCAGAAGAGGGCGTCGGATTCCCCTGGAACTGGAGTTAAAGATGTTCTTACCCACCAGGTGGGTGCTGGGAATTGAACCCATGTCTTCTGCAAGAGCGGTCAGTGCTCTTAACCACTGAGCCATCTCTCTAGCCCCCAAAAGAAATTTTTGAAGGGAGGATAATAACCAGGAGAAACTCATGCAGAGTCTGAAGTGCAGGTTGGAGTTCCCAGAGGCTGAGTGAGGCTTGTTGGCATGTAAGTTGCTGTGAAGCATATAAATAAAATCTCAGAGAGAAGGAAAATGAAAAGGATGGAGGGAGCTGGGAGCACACTCACAAGCCAGAATGTGAGATAGTGAAGAAGAATTTGTTGTTTTGTTTGTGTTTTTCGTAAAGAATTGGAATTGGTAACAGAGAAACAAGGAAGGGAAGACTTTTTCAATGGAAAGTAGAAAACAGCCCAAATATCCATCAAATAATAAGTGTATGAATCTTCAAAGTTATATGAATGAGCAGTAAAAAGTAATGACATAGTGATACATTCTACATTATTGATGGACTTTGAAAATCTTATGCTAAATAAGGTAGCTCCGTCATACATCATCATTTTTATGATTCCATTTCTTTAAAATGTCAAGAATGGGGCTGGAGGGATGGCCTAGTGGTTAAGAGCATCGACCGCTCTTGCAGAGGACCCAGGTTCGATCCCCAGCACCCACATGGTGGCTGAGAACCGTCTGTAACTCCAATTCCAGGAGAGCTCCAGTTCCAGGGGAATCCAAGACCCTCTTCTGACCTCCGTGGCATAGCATGACACGGGTGCGCAGACCTGCATGCAGACAATACATTCATACATATAAAAATAAATAAATAAATAAATAAATAAATAAATAAATATTTAAAAAAAATAAAAATAAAATGTCAAGAATGGACAAACCTATTGAAATACAAGATAGGAATAGGAGGAGAGGCATAAGGTTTTTGGAAGATGATACATACAGATATTCCAAATTGATGTGCTAATAGTTGCTAGATAGTTGTGTAATTGGGAATATAACTAAAATTCACTAAAACTTGATTTCAAATCATTGAATCACATTATATGTAAATTGTATTTTCATGATGGTGTCATTTGATTAACAAAGGTAGATAAAGGAAATCTCATGTGTGTTCTAAGAACCTTCTGGAAAGAAAATTCTATGATTTGCAAATGCTTTTAGTCCAGAGCTATATTCAATTTATATTTCCATTTCAACTATTTAAATTATATTTCAGTGACTATTTTATTTGTAATTGTTTCCATTTTATGGCTTTGAGATTACTACTTATAACTTTGTCTTCTTTAATAAGTTTGTATTTTTTCTATAAATTAGCATCAAGTTTTATGACAAGCCAGCTAGGCAAGATCTGTTTAATGGTGAAGTATGATTAATATCACAAATTTTAACAAAATTTTATTGGAAGCTATTGTCATTAGCTGTCTACCTGTAGTTTCCTATTACCCAGGGATGTATACTCCCTGCATAACCTGCCTGACTACCCATCCATGCCAAGGACCCCAAGTCAACTCAGACAAAACTTATCAGAGGGAAACATTTGTTGCTTTCTATTTAAATTCTCATCCAAGATTTTCTTCGGGTTTTCTTGGAACTGCAGAAATATCAAAGTTATACATTATTTAGGAACCAGCTTGCTTTGAAAAGGTCAGGTTCATGGTATTCAAAATGTGGTGCTTAACATGCACAAACAGATTTGTTGTTTTAGAGTAGAACGTGATGAGTGAAACTAACTTTCTCTGGAAGCAAAATGTTTCATTTCTTTGGCATTTGATTTGTAAGTGGGCTTGGCTTCATTAATATTTAACCATCTTTTTAATCTGTGTGTCAGATTTTATTGCAGCCTGCTTCTGAAGAGATTTCCTTTTGAAATAATAGTAACACCCATTCTTCACTCTAACATCAAAACAAGGACTGCCTCAGGAGGACAATTAATTGTATTTCATCTCTGGGGATATAATTATTTTGTGTTTATCCACATTTCCTCAAGGGGTTGATGATGTAGGACACCCTTGTTACAAGGCTTTATATTTCAAAAAGAGAATTTCATCTGTTGCTGTCATGAACATTGATTTAAATGGTTTTGCATCATGCTTATCAATCGTCTGTTGCCGAGCAAGCTCTGTGCTGTTCTACTTTTCCTCAGTTGTGGTAGTTCGCTCTTTGAAACTGTATTGATTGATCATTCCAGGGTGTTTTTCATGAGGTTTAGTAGTTTCGAGACCATAGTTGTCTTTTCTGTTGATTTGGTTTTAATATTTAAATTCATTTCCAAGCTTGGAACAAAGCAGAGTAGAGAGCAGAATTATCCACAACCCACTTTGAACTATCAGCATGATCACAAAGAACAATAAAACTACAAATAAGAAATCAGAATCAATATCTGTGGAGACTGACATTGAGAACTCAAGGTTGGCATGCCTGCCGCATGCCTGAGTCAGGGGGATAAAAAGAAATTGCAAGGTTTTCATTTCTGGTAAGAGAAGTCCCTGTGGTGTAACCCTTAACCTGATTAGGTGACATCTCTTGACCCTCCCAAGAGAAAATATAAGGGGATATGTGTTAGAGATTGAAGCTATCCCCTTGATCAATCCCAATGGGGCAGAAAGGTATGACTACAGATTTTTCTTGCTGGATACTTACCATAAGAGGAGGAACTGGGGCTGGAGAGATGGCCTAACGGTTAAGAGAGAGCCGTCTGAAACTCCAATTCCAGGAGAACTCCAGTTCCAGGGGAATCCGAGACCCTCTTCTGACCTCCGCGGCATTGCACGACACGGGTGCACAGACCTGCATGCAGACACTACATTGATACACATACCGAAATAAATAAAAGGACTGAAGAGATGGCCTAGCGGTTAAGAGCGCCCACCGCTCTTACAGAGGACCCGGGTTCGATCCCCAGCACCCACATGGCGGCCGAGAACCATCTGAAACTCCAATTCCAGGAGAACTCCACTTCCAGGGGAATCCGAGACCCTCTTCTGACCTCTGCGGCATTGCACGACACGGGTGCACAAACTTGCATGCAGACAGTACATTCATACACATACGGAAATAAATTGAATTAATAAAAAAAAAAAGAGGAGGAACTAAAGCATTATGGATCTATGTCTATCCACATCCTAAAATTATAACACAGCCCTGTATGTACTTCAAGGAGGCCCAAGGCATCAGTACAATCAGTGCTTTTATCTCCCTTTTCATGAACATCAGCTCCAACACTGTCATGATTCTTCAAAGATTTATTCTGCTGGTAAAGCATGGTATCCATTTATATCAAAATGCTTTGAAGTTAGAGAATAGTCTGCAATTACCATGTTCAGACCAATGAGCTGTCTGTACACCATGCATTCTAGCCTGTTCTATTCATATACCATAGCTAACAAGAAAACAAATTCACATGATTCTATTTCATGATCTTTCCTAGAGGAAGAATATTGAAAATTCAACTGCTAATCCAAGACATGTGATGTTCTTACTCTAGATTTCTCAATCCAAGTTACCAGCTCTTTTTGAAAGTAGAATTGCTGATTTCATATCTTGGGGCTTAATCTTACAAGTAGAATATTGTTTATGTAGAATAGGACAACCTCCAAAGCCATTCTTCATGATTCTATGAATAAGTCATCTTAAGTTAAAAATCTAATTCTTTAGGCTGAGGAGTTGGCTTGGGAGGTAAAGTACTCAGTGAGTAAGCATGACGACCTGAATGTGGAGCCCAGGACTCAGGTAAAACTAGGTGCAGTGCTTTGTGTTTGCAGTGCCGGTAGTCCTATGGCATGCTGGGAATCTGATGCAGGTGAATCCCCTGGAAGCTGATAGCCAGCTACCCTGGTACATACAATTTCAAAAAAGATAGAAGGCAGAGATATATGCCCAAGGTTGTTCTCTGACCTCTACAGATGTGGCTGTACTCATGCACAGGCATGCACACATATCACAAACCATGTCATATGCACGTATACACACATCCACATACATGCATACACAACATTTTTAAAAACTGATTTTTGAACTGGTATTACCAAAATGGACTATTGTAGTTTGAATGATGTATGCCCCATAGGTTCCAAGTATTTGAACATTTTGTCCCCAGTTGGTAGCTTTGTTTGGGGAGATTTAGGCAGTATGGCCTTGCTGGGGGAAGCATATGTCTGGGGGTGGACTTTAGACTAGCTAATTTCCAGTTTCCTTTCTCTGCTGCTCCCTGTGCCTGCTCGAAGACATGAGCCCTCAGCTTTCTGCTGTGTTCACCTCCTGCCAGGCCTCCCCAACATGATGGACTCTTATCTTTCTGGAACCATATGCCCAATAAACTCTTCCTTCTATAGGTTGCCTTGGTTATGATTTTTATCACGGCAAGAAAAAAGTAACTAATACATGGATACTATAAAAAAGCTTGTGTAGGAAGCCACCATCTACCTGTCTAGATCATAGTTTAGTGTCCCTTTTATGATTACCTATTGATTTTTCCAAATAAAACATTGCTGATTTATTTTCTCTGTTAGTCGCTTCTTCTAAAGACTATTCTTTGAGGAAACTTTCTCACAAGAAGTAAATTTTTAAAAATAGGAAACTTTCCATTGCTCAAGGCAAAAAACACCCTTAATTACTTTTGCAACTTTTGAATTCATTAATTCAGTAATAGTTGTGTTAAGTCTACTACTTACTGTCGTGGGCTTTGGGGCAGTGCAGATGGTAGATGTAGCCCTGGCCACATAGCATCTTTCTGGTAGGCTGGAGAGCCCTTCAAAGAGTATTTTAGAGTTTTAATTGTCTGTCTGAAGAATACCCTGCACATCAAATAACTGAGACCTAGGGATAACAGTTGAGAGATGAACACATGTATTCTAAAGATGACATTAAATATTATATTAGGGGGCCTGGAGGGATGGTGCAGTAGATAAGAGCACTGGCTGCTCTTGCAGAATACACTGGTTTAATTCCCAGCACCCACATGGCAGCTAATAACTGTTGAAACTCCAGGTCCAGGGGATTGACACCTTCTTCTGACCTCTGCAGGCATTGCAGGACATGGATGCACTTACATTCATGTGGGCATAACACTCATACACATAAAAATAATTAGAAAGACAATTTTAAATGTCATCTTGGTTGAGTGGAAAAGGTTTAAGGGAAGCAAGTTACAATAGCACAAATATCCATCACACACATGAGTTTATGACTAATTTGTCTTCACAAGAGCTTTAGGGCATCTGGGAGGCAGTGTTACCTTTGTGAATATAGGCCCGACAGCATCAAATGGCCTGATTCACTGTAAGTTTGTGTTGCAACATTTTAAGAGTTGACTTCAGATTCCCAGCAGATAGTAGTGGCAGCAGGCAGGCACCCACGTCAATGAGAAATAAAAGTGAACTTTTTAAATAGCTGACTCATGATATTTAGGTCGTGAGCCTGAGCCTTTAATGGCTAACCCATCCGTCCAGCCCCAAAATAGCTGATTGTTAAACAGGAAGCAAAAAGAATGAATGTTAGAAAGGAAATAGTTTTCCCAAGATGTACCTTATTATATGTAAGTAAAAAAGTACAAAAACTGCAGAATTTGCGATCAATAGAGGAATGAGTATTTTATATTATGGAAATATAGATTTAATCAGTTAGCAGAGAACTTGAATATTAGCTGTCACCAAACCCTTGGTATGTAATAACCTCAGAAATGCAGACTCTTGTATTTTCTGCAACCATGCATAGTAGAGTTGTTTTCTAAATAAGTTCTAGTATTTCTGTTGGTGACTACAAATAAAAACGAATAGTATTCTTTAATAGCCTGTTCTTCAGTGTGGTGGTTGTTATCGTACTATGCCTAATATTATTTGTGCCATGGTAATTATTTTAACACTATTTTAGGAAGATATGTGAGGTTTTTCGGTTTGAAAGTACTTTCTTTTTTTTTTTTTTTTTTTTTTTTTTTTTTTTTTTTTTTTTTTTTTTTTTTTTTTTTTTTTTTTTTTTTTTTTTT